>WBMV01004760.1:324166-499139 GCA_013396655.1 Campylorhamphus procurvoides
TTTTTTTTTTTTGTTAAATAGAGGTTTTCCCACTTCCTGAGCCCAGGGAAGTTTTGAGCCCACAAGCCAAGTTTAGAATGAGTGTGAGGCCGTGCTTATGTTGGTGAATAACTACTGACATAGTTCATCTCACTAATTCCAGTTTGTTCACTGTCAATGCTATGATAATTATTACTTATTTTTCTTGTAAAACAGCTTGTATTTGCATCAGGGACAAGCTATAGTTAAACTTACCAGTAATTCTCAATTGTCAGATAAATACAGGCTGACCGAATATAGCTCATTTAAGTTTTATTAGCAAATATATTTAATAATGTAAAAATCAATATCAACCAGAATGTTTTTTTTTTCTTTTCCAGGTAGCTCTAGATTTGTGGGAAGATCTAAAAAATTGTAAAGAGGATCAGAAAGAGTGGCTTATTAAAAAAATTAATGAGTCCCAGTTTATCATCATTGTGTGTTCCAAAGGAATGAAATACTTTGTTGAAAAAAGGAATTGGAAGCACAGAGGGGTAACCAAAGATGCAGGCAGGGGAGAACTCTTTCTGTTTGCTGTGCTGACTGTTGCAGAGAAGCTTCGTCAAGCAAAGCAGAATTCAGCTGACCTGTGCAAGTTCATTGCAGTCTACTTTGATTACTCCTGTGAAGGAGACATCCCTGCTATTCTGGATCTGAGCACCAAATACAAACTCATGGACAATCTCCCTCAGCTCTATTCCCATTTACACTCCAGAGATCTCAGTGTACAGGATGGTGAGGCATTTCCTGTTAACATTAGTAAAAGGAATTATTTCAGGAGCAAATCTGGGAGATCCCTTTATGTTGCCATTTGCAACATGCATCAGTTCATTGATCAGGAACCAGACTGGTTTGAGAAACAATTTATTCCCTTCCCTCCACCTTCTTTACATTACTCGGAGCCTGTCATGGAAAAATTTGATTCAGGCTTGGTTTTAAATGACTTAGTGAATAAACAAGTGATGGATGGTGATTTTTACCTGAAAACAGATGTAAATATTATTTCAGCAGGGAATTCAGACTCTCACTGTATAATTCAGCACTTAAACCTTGGAGAAGACACAGAAACTCAGGACATTCAAGGTGGTGGCAGCTCTGTCCTTCAGCCATTGTTACATGTTGGTAAAGCTTCAAAAGACATGCCTCGAGATTCTGGAATCTATGATTCATCTGTCCCTTCATCTGAATTATCTTTGCCTTTAATGGAAGGACTGTTGACAGACCAAATGGAAACATCTTCCATTACAGGAAGTGTTTCTTCATCATCAGGTTTAGGTAAGATACAGCAGTGCTTCAAAAATTCAGTTACTGTGGGCATGTTTCTACCCTCTGAAAATAGGTAAGATAATACATGAGGAGCCACATAGGAGGCTGCAGAGAAAAGTGAGTATTGTATAAAGATGGTAAAACAGGTCCCTGTAAATTTAGACAAATGAATTTTTCTTAACTTATAGTGGGGGTGGGGGAAATCTCAGCAAGGTAAGATTTCACTAAAATTCTATTAATAAGTCACTTCTCACTAATTAACCTATTCTTGGAGGGATGGCTTCTCTCTTCCAGGGGCTCCTTGGCAGCTGGGATTTCAGCTGACAGCTGGGTGATTTAGTCAAGAGGGTGATCTGCTGAAGCATTCTCACAGCCAGCCATAAATCTAAACCTGACACCCTATTTTGCTCCAGCACATACTAAAACCTTTAGGGATATCATCTGTGGTGTGGTTAACTCAAGTTTCAGAGTGACATCAGGCTTCTCATCAGATACAGGGCTGGGGGAATGAACAAATGGGTTTCAGTGGAGGAATTTAAATGCTTGGAAGACATTGTCCAAAATAGATACCCAGCTTAGATACCTCCTGTTAGATGGTGTAAATTTTGCCTCAGGCTATATAAAAAGACTGCTCTGACTTTCCTAGTTACAGTCTATTGAACTGGCATCACAACCACATCAGTGTGGAATGTTGCAGCAATTGTATCCGTATGATGGAAGTGCTCTTTGCTGAGATTTTCCTTAGGCAGCTACAACTGGTGAATATTGCATTTGGTTGGTGGGATGCTGTTCTGCTTTTGGCAGTGAGTGTTGACAGTGAGCTAATTTGTTAGACTTTTCTCTTGGCTAAATGAATTAATTTTTATTAATAATAAGATAGTTCATAACTAGTATTTGATGCCAGAATTATCTTGGAGGAGAATAATACAGATGTTTATTTACAGATAGAGCATCTATATTTATAAAATAGTTAAAACCTGAAAAAAATTCAGGTGGAAAAGAAACAGGTTTGCTGATTTAATTACTTAAGCCACAAATACTCAGTTTTCAAAATTAATACTGTATTCCTTAATTTCCTACCATCTTCTAACTTAAGCCTTTTCTCACATTTGTGGGATGGTGTTGGATGGCAGTAGGATGCTAGTTTAGAATGTATGGCCTCTCTGTAAGAATGCTTTCCCAGTGCTCCCCTCCTGATTCAATCACTGGGCTGTCAGCTGGGTATCCCAGCTGCAAGAGAGCACTGGAAGAAAGAGCCAGTCTTTCCAGTAATTAATTCTCAAGTCACATACCTAGTTGTTAACATGCTTCAGCTGGAGAGGTTAAACATTATAGCTCTGGCTGGTGGAGTTGGGTCTTAGCACTGATGTTCCAGTGTCTTAAAAAACCACAATAATTCCTGCCCTTTTCTCATTTACTGTCCTTATACAGAAACATCCCCCAGACTGACTCTCCCTCAAACCTCCCCTCACCCAAACCACATCCTGATTAGGTAAAGGATGCAAAGGGGACAGTATCTAGAACTGAGCCTCATCTGCCTATTAGAGTGCCACCCATTAAATCTCTTTACTGTCCTAGACATACAAAATATTTATAGCCCTTATATATATATATATATATGCCTGCTAATGAGAGGAGTAAATAGAATCTTTTAGCTTTTATTCTTATTGTAAGAAATGGACATGTCAAAGCTATTCCAGAGTTCACACTCCCATTTCTGTTCTGGCTGCTTATTTTTACCCATTACATGGTTAGAACAGACATGAATAGCTCTGTCATTGACCATCTCAAAGTAGATCTTTCCTTTCTTCTTTAAAGGACAGTTTCATTTAATCTTAGGAATTAAAATTGTAAGTCACACAATTTGGAATACTTTCTATCTTTCAGCGTAGTTCCTGTGCAGACTACTGATCCACGAAGAAAAGAGTCTCATCACGATGGGCATCCTCAACTCAAGTTTAAACCAGTTTAATTTTGAGGAAGCACCATCAACCAAACCTTTATTAGGGCCATTTACTAATAAGGTCTTCCCTAAGAAGTCCTGCCTGGGGAGAGAATTAGCATTGTTTCCTTAGATAAGGTGTTACTGAGTGTGGTAGTTCAGCCTCAGGGATGTTCAGCAGGATGGTCCAGAGTGTTTTCCTAAGTTTTCCTTGCACTGTTTCTAAAATGTTAACCAAGTACAAAATCAGTGTTGCAATTGATGAAGCTCACTTTTTTTTGTTTTCTTTTTCATTTATAGGGGAAGAAGAACCTCCTGTAATCACTGCTACAAAGTTCTTAGTGCCTGGAATATGTAAAGCAGAACTTCATTGCCATATCCATACTGATGAACTGCAGGCAATTGCTCCTTTGTAATACATTACAATGTCCTTATGCATTGCCACTTTATCAACAGCCTCTGTTTGTGCTTTAACTACCACGCTGTCTCAGCACTAAACCTACTTGAAGGAACAAATAGTCCCTGAAGAAAATCAGTTATTCCGTTTTTTTTTTGTGGCCAGTAAGCTTTAATCTATGGGGTTTTTATTTAAAGTCTTTCATTTTTTGAAAAATGCAGCATGGAAATATAGAAGTGAATACACTTTGAAATTATTCCTTATAACTTTTCTTGATATTACACTGTTTACAGATGCCATAATCAAAATTTACTGGGTTTTGCTAGAAGTGATTTTGCAGCTGGACATAAAATAGCTTGGAACATTAAGTCTTAGTAAATTTTGTAGTCCAGCCTCTAGTTTTAAGTGCTGATGTACTTGATGGCAGGAGCGTTGTAGTGAATGAAAGCAGGATTTTTTCAAAGCAAGATAAAATGCCAAAGGTGAGATGAAGAAATTCTCCATCAGAAGAAATAATTTTCTTTAAGAAATACTTGAGCTCCTTTCCTCAGCCTCCTCTTTGTCCCAGATGTTAATGTGTCTCAGTATTTCATTTCAGATGAGTTCATGTCTCACTCTTCTGCATTAAGCTCCTGTCTCTCCTCCCCAGTCTGGCTGTGATGACTCACAAATAGCACCATGCTGAGGCTGAAGTATCATTTTTATAATAGACAAAAATATAGGTCCTCCATATGCTGAGTGATACCATGGAAACAAATGTTCCTATTTTCTTCCTGGAAGGGCTAATATAAAGAATACTTTAAAGAGATGGGGGAAGGAAGAGCAGGTTTTATGTTGAAGGTAGTATTCTGGATTTGTTCAGCCATGAGACAAGGATGCTTTATGGGGGAGTTCATATTGTCCTTCAAGGACACAATGCTACAAAATCACCTGGGGTAAAACAAGCCAAGACAGTTAACAGGCAGAAATACTTTGTTTTGTGCCAAACAGTAAACAGAAGCCTGTGAGTTACTTTGCAGTGCCTGATGTTTATCATTACTTAGTGATTTAGAGAGTGTACTTGTACTGGTGTTCTATTAAGAAAAAAAGCAAAAACTACAACTGGACATGTTTACCTGCAGGCACAGAGCACACATGTCCTGTTTTCTGCAGTGACCAGGTGGGTAAATCTTCATCCAAAGTGTCCCTCCTGTTTCCAAAGAGCAAATTTTCATACTTAAAACACGTCTGTGTAACTGCAGTTCTAGGTACTATTATAATAAGCATGATAACAGCAAATAGCAAAGGACTCCTTACCAATGTGCCTTTGCTAATTTTACTCATGGAGGCAGATTCTGTCTCATTTAACCTGTATTCACATTCCACTAGCAGGAGGCTGCTGTAGGGAGAACCAAGGGAGAACTCCAATACCTCAAATATTCTCTCAGTTTTGATAGATGAGAATTAGGCATTGCTAACTGTTACATTGTATTATCCATTTTAATAGCATGAGATAGAACTATTAAGGGATGATTTTGGCTAAATGAGTAGCTTTAAAGATCCTGGGTTGTTTTCATTTTGGTTTGGGGTTTATTTGTTTTTCTGTGTCAGTTTATATTTAATCATTTGAATTTCCAAATAAAAGACTCTTGAGATGGTTGTCACAGGTGGAGTAAGAAGTGCTGGAACATTATTTGAACATCACCATCAATGGCAGAACGTGCTTTGCAATTGTAATATGGAATTCTGTGATCAATTAGATGTATGTGTTGGATCTGGAGGGCTTTGTCCATTAATGTAATGTTCCCTACTCTTCCTGCTTTCTGAATTTAAGAGAACATTCACTGGAAAACCTCAGAACTTGCAATATCTCAGTAAGTTTTGCCTACATAGTGAATCATCTGTACCTTCAGTGATATTTTTAATGCTGTGCTTTGGGCTGTACCAAAGGCAAAATTCTCTGTTTTTCTGTTCTTTGAAGATGAAAAATTCCTGAAAAATTGTCAAACCAGGCAGAATCATTGAGAGGTAAATGCTCTTCCACTAAATTCAGCTATGAGTGCAGTTCTCATTATTTTATCAGAGAAAGAGTTTGGATTGGTAAAACACAGGCAGAGGGGATGGTTTGTGTGCTGGAGATCTGCTGTGCATAGAAAGGCCAAAGCTGCAAGATGGGAGGAGGCAAATCTCAGGTAGCTGGTGAAGGTAATGCTGCCCTCTGCCCTGGGAAGTCCCAGCGCTCATCATGTTATTTTATGCTAGACTGAAGATTGGGAAGATTTCCTTATTCCATTAAATTCAGTAGCAGAATTGGTATTAGGAAATGAAATTAAGTTTTCATTTTGAGCTCTAAGAAAGCTGAGTTTTGAAAAGGGACAAAAGCAGTTGCGCAAAGATTCGCCTGTCATTAATGTTTTTATTTCTTCAAAATTTGCTGTACAATCCTGCAAATCTCATTTGTTAATTATAAAAGCTCTGTGCAGATGACAGAAAAAATCCATTAGGGAAGGGGGGCCAGAAAAATTCCCTAATTCCTTCTTAGCCTAAGGTCGTAACAGTATATTGTATATACTAAGAAGAAAGACAGTATAATTAATTGAAAATTTAGATTAGGACAGCCCACATTTAAAATGTACAAAAGTGAGAGAAATGATACTTAATCTGATTTAGTGTAGTTTTTTTACAAAGTCACAATTCTTAATTAGAAAAATATTGTGTATATTGAGATGCTGGAAGGACATAGTACTGAATTGGCAAGAATTTTTTATTTTATAACAGCAAAAATACATGTAAAAATTACTTTTTAAAAGACAAATATGCTAACGCACATATTAAAGGTTAGTTTGATACTATTTTCAAGCATTAGTAAACTCTAAACCAGAATGTTTATAGTGAAAGGATCCCTTTAATTTCTGCTCTACTGAAATTTGTGGGATATTGTATATTTTATAATGTGTTTTCTGGGAGGGTAGAAAAGACATGGGAAAACTGAAGGCCCAAGATATGGTGGTGTGTTCAACATTCTGAATGATGACTGTTGTTGTTGCCAAAATTTGTACCTGTACATGAACACATCAGTTGAAAATAGAATGCAGCTGACCTTAGCAGAAATATTTTTTTTATTAAACTATAATTTAGAAGTTAAATATCGAAATAAAATATTTTTGTTCAGTTTCATTCATTGGATTTTTCTTAATAGTGTAAGAAGAAATGGTTTCCAAGTGCAATAGTTTTGTCCTGTGTACTTTACATGCAGTTACACACAGCACACAACCAGCCAGACTTGCTAACTGCTGCTCATACCCCACAGCTGGAAGGGAAACAGATGGGGGTTTACTATAATTAAGCAACTGTAAGAAACTTTTTACAACTTCTGTATTAGATAGACTGGTTCTGATTTGATTTTATTTTCTAATAAAATTGCCTTAATGTGATTTTATGTAATTATTTTTCCTGTATCCTCCTTGAAGGTCTCCTAGCAGTACATGGTTGTTGCACGTGGCAAGTGAAAACTACCCACACCAACTACAAAATTGTGATAACCTGGACAGGATTCATATTGTCAAAGAGGATATGATAAATATCTAAGATTTCTATGTGGATTTTTTTTATTCAAGTGGATTTCAGAGCACTGTTCCAGTCAGTGAACCCTGCCAACTGTAATTTCAGGGATAAGCCTTGAAACCACTCTGATTCCTTACGTTGCTCAGGTAAATTAAGGTTTTTATAATGGACTTTTGATCTGACACAGTCAAAAGGCTCTAGAAAAAAATCTGTAATGAATCTAAAACTTCTTGAACACTTGAATTGCTTACATGATTTCAGATAGTTTGCAATGTGCACAAACAGGATGTGTACAATGCTTATACCTGTTGCACCTTTGGGCTTCTGTCCCACAATTCCTAATCCTGTGTCAGTCTCCAAGTACATCAGAACCATTCTGAAGGGTCACTAAGGGAAGTGGCCTTAAGCAGCACCAAGAGAGGTTTAGATTAGATATTAGGAAAAATTTTTTAACTGAAATGGTCAGGCATTGTACTACACTGCCCAGGGAAGTGGTGGAGTCACCATCCCTGGAAGTGTCCAAAAGTGGCTGTGGCACTTGGGGATACAAGTGGGGAACATGGTGGCTCTGGGCTAACAGGGGGGCTCAGTGAGCTTAGAGGGCATTTCCAGCCCAACAGTTCTGTGATTCTAATCATATCAGTAGTATTGGTAATTCTAAGAGAATATGCTAAGTTACTTCTCAGACTCACAAAAAACAACAAGGATCAATTTATATATTTTATGATAAGATACAGTTTTGTTCTTTCCTCTCTTAGAACTGATTTAATCCAGTGTGATTTCCCCCTGATGTTATGGGCAGCTGCACTGTGGACAGTGTTTTCACATTTGTAGAAGTCTGTGGAAAAAGAGGACATTGGTCATATTGTCCTGTTCATAAAGAACAGAGGAAATGTTCTTTCCTTCGTGTCAGATGTCACCTGGATGACATGGTTCTTGCCCATACTTACTTCAGTGCTAAAAGCTCAGTTTTTTGGGATTTTGGTGTTTTACTTGGATGCAGATACTATGGGAAGGCTGGGAGCTTGAAAACATTACGTGAAAATATTAAAGATGTTGGGGGGGGTGGGGTTGTTATATATAGTTAGATATAATAATTTATAATAATTGTGAAAGTAAACATCCATGCAAGAAGAAATCAATATCTGGAGAGTTTTCTTCATCAGTTACTAGAAAAAACTTAAGGTGCAGGGTGTTGTAACAACATGGGTGATTTACCAAAGAAATCAAACCTTTTTCCAGACTCTCCTGGGAGGGTCACAGGCCTTGACAATGGATGGAAGATTGCACTAGTGTGACTGAGTGTATGGAATGCTGTCCTGTTGGGCTGCTGATTTAGCTGGAATTCTAACTATTTAGGTGCTACTGGTGTGCAAAATGATCTACTTGAAGAGAAGTTTGTTGAGTATATGAGTCAGGTCAGTTTATTTCAGAATAGTCCATCAATTTGGCATTTTGTCTCTACAGGGAAGGTGCCTCTGTGGTTTCAGGTAATTCTAAATGCTGTGACACATCTGCTCCCCATGCAAATTCTATAAATCATCTTCAAATTGTTCACAGAACTTGCCCTGAATCTCTGTAATAGCAAACCAGGTTTATGATGAGATTTTACTCAACCAAAAACACTTGACTGTTTATAATCATAATCTAATTTTGCTGGGGAACACATTTTTTACTAATATACATAGAACCTGAGATTATACAAAGGGCCTGGGATATTGTTAGAGTGTTTTTTTTTCAATTTCAGAGTAAATTAACCTTTGGAGGCTACACTCTACCCTTTATTGGAATATTGACTATTCCCAACAACTGTAAATTTCATTACCTTTGACAGTACAGTAAAAACACAGATCAAAACTAAAAGAGAACTCACGTTTTCTCATGGCTGAGGAATGTTTATTTCTAACCCACTTACAGAGGATTAAACCTGTCAAAAGACTGGATGCCTTGCATAGCAAAAGTGAAAATTTAATGCTTGTGGAGCAGACTTGTTTTATTTATTTTTTTGCATAGTTACTACACAGTGTTTTAAAGAAAAAAGTTCCCAGAAAGATTTTACATCAAGGAAACTAGTGCCAGGAGTATTTTCAGGGCAGGTGGCTACTGCCTGTTAAAAATAATTTGCAGTCCAAGTTGTGGACCTACAATCACGATATAAAAGTAATTTTTGGCAACATTTTCTAAGCCTTTTCAGAATGCTGTGGCCACACCCTTTTTAGTAAAGCTTTATTTCTCAGGTGATTCAACCAATGTCATTGAGTCTGGTTGTGAAATGAGATACTAATAATGGGAGTGGGACATACATCAGAGCAGTTGTTTGGTGTGTCACAGCACAGAATTTTCTTCCTCACAAGTGCACAATAGGTCATATAAAGGCCATAAGTGAGTGTTATTGTCTTTGTGTTACATGAGAAATGGGTAGAAACTGGATAAGAAATAGATTCCCTTCAGAACAGAGATGGGGGTGGTGTCAGCTGAAGACAGAACACAGGTTTTCGTGTCTTAGTGTTGAGCCATAATAGTGCTGCTTTCGACAGTCTGTGACCCGTCAGTGCATTTGGTTACAGAGATCATTATTGCAGCTTTTGCCATTTTGCAATAACTTGTGTGACAGAACAGGAGGGCACTGGCTCAGGTCCCACAGTTGTGTGGCAGCACTGCAGCAAGTCATCACTGATGGAGCATGGAGAGAAGCAGAGGGCAGCACAGCAAGAACCACAAGAGAAGGAGAAGGTAGGTTTGGGGCAGATGTGAAGCAGTGTTTTTATTTCCTTTCCAACACCCCCCAGAGACCTCTGAAGTGTGAGTTACCTTGGGGCAGGCTCTGCAGGGGCCTGTTTCAGCCCCATAGCACTCCTTGGTACTAGTCCTCTGGAAGTATATTGCTTGATGGGAACCTAGTTTGCAAACATGACTCCTTTTTAATTTTGATGAAAATCAGGGGTGATTTCATTGCTGTCAGTTACATCATACTTATTTCAAAATAATTAAAAGTGAGAATAGAATTAGACCTACTTGTCTTTAGCAATGTCTAATACAGGGGATGTATCCATAAGAGTCGTGAGTCATCAACAGAAAGGAAACTCTGCTCTTTATTGTAGCTTTTGCAAACGTGCCAAGGTGTGTTTAGGTGTTAGGAAGGAAATCACCATCCCTTTGCAGAACAGTTGGACAATGCTCAGCTAGTGAGGGTGGAGTGGCAATAATAGTGACAGTGAGTCAGGAAAGCAGGGCAGGATTCGTGTTTCTAAACTTTACCCTCTGCTTGGACTGCCTTCAGACCTGAGAAATGCAGGTACATTTATTTGAATATTCCTGGGTTTACCCTTGAATTGGCTCGTTTAAAACAGCTTCTTTATATATATATATGTGTGTACGTAAGTTAAATATCACTGTATATTTAAGATAATATTTTGAATTGAAATAATAAGTTTAACCCTTGCATTTTACGTTTTGCATACTAATGAGAATTTCGTGCTTGTTAAGATTTAGAAATGCTGAACAATTGCAGGCTGCATTATATAATTTATTGTGTTAAATCCCAGGAATTACAAATTAATAATTACTAAAAGGTGTTCAGACTCCCTGGATAACACTTTCAGTGCATGTAGTTGGGCAGCTTCCACTTTTGTTATATAACTATAAATGTACATCAACTAATTCATCATTCCCTCTGTGCACAAGTGAGTGGAAATTTTATGGACACATAAAATAGGCTACAAGTTTCTGGTGTCTGGGCTACAAAACCTGGTGAGCTACTTTATTACTGTATTTCCATTGGCTGTTTTATGTTGCAAGAGACCTACCAGCTACATTTCATTTGAACTTGCATTTGTTTTAAGTGATGTAATTGTTAACATTTATTATTCTACTGATCTAGTACATCTGGGCTTTGGTCACAGAACAGAAGATGATCACACACAGTACAAATGCACACCGGATAGTCCCTGATCTACAGTGCTACTTTAGTTCCTCTACTTCCTTCCACCCTCACATCGCTATTTTCTTTCCTGGTGATTAGAACTTGTGGATGTATTTCCATACTGCTTCTCTCGTCCACAACACACATTCCTGTTGCCACCTGTACAGCATTTGTCATGCTTTCTCCGGGTTTTTGACCCGATGGAACTCGCTCCCCGTCCGTTGCTGTCAATGTGGTTTGAGGTTCTTAGCGAGGAGCCGGAGCCCTTGGCCTTTTTTGGGTCGGGCTGTCTCCTGACTGTTCCGGACACCAGGGGGGCTTCCCGGGGGGCTGGAGGGGCCGGGGCATTGAAGCCTGGGTGGGTATTTCAGGAGGGACCCGGGGCGGAAGGGAAGGACGGGACGGAGGAGCCGGGAGAGGAGTGGGGAAGGGAAAGGCGGGGAGCCGGGCGGGGCTGCCGAGCGCTCACTGGGACACACACACACACACAGTCCTCATTCCGCCCTCCCTGCCGGCAGCCCTGGGACCCCCGGGAGCCCTGGGACCCCCGGGAGCCCTGGGACCCCCGGGATCTGCCCGCCCTCCCTCGCCGGGAGCCGAGCGGGAGCAGCAGGGCACAAGGTGAGTGCTGTCCCTCGGGGATGGGCAGGTGGGCGCTGCCAGCCCACCTGGAGCGGCTCCGGGGCACGGGAGGGGGTCCCGCCGNTCCGGGGCACGGGAGGGGGCCCCGCCGGCCCCTGCCAGGGGAAGGGGACGCGCCCTCCATCCCTCCCTCCCTCCCTTCATCCATCCATCCACCCCTCCATCTCCGGCCGTGCCCGGGCACGGGGGGGCACGGCGGGACCGGACCTGCAGAGCTCGGCCCGCTCCCTGTCGGGGCTCCTCGGCCGGTGCGCCTTCATTTGTTGGTGTTTCTGAGGAGCTTTGAACGCTTGTTCAGCGGCAGATGTCACACGGGTGTCGGGGGAAGGGGAAGGGCCACGGTGCCGGGAGCTGCCCCTTCCCCGAGCCCCGGTGCCCTCATCGTGTCCCCGGTACCCACATCGGACCGGCCGTGCCCTCCGCCCTTCCCTCCGCCCGCCCCGCAGGAGAACGTGAGGGAGGGTCGAGCCTGAAGGAAAGTGGAAAAAAACCCGAACCTGGAGCGTAATGACTTCCACCTGTGCAGCGAGGCACGGCGGGCTGTGGGGGGGCTGTAATTAGCGCTAATTAATGCGGTGCAGGGTCGGGCTGCTCGGTCAGGGTGTCACTGCTCAGCCCTGTGCTCTGCTTGGCACGAATCTGGGACTTGCTAAGGAATCATTTACATTAATCTGGGAGATCCAACTTTGGTAAGGAATATCTTTATTTTTCTTTGTGGTTCTTGCATCTTGTGAATGTGTGAATCTTCACATTTACTTTCTTCATTTATATATGCACTCATTAATACAATTTTTAGTTATCCTNCACAGTCCCCACACCCCCCACCCCGCCCGCACCCCCGGCACCCCCGGGACCCCCGGGACCCCCGGGACCCCCGGGACCCCCGGGATCTGCCCGCCCTCCCTCGCCGGGAGCCGAGCGGGAGCAGCAGGGCACAAGGTGAGTGCTGTCCCTCGGGGATGGGCAGGTGGGCGCTGCCAGCACACCTGGAGCGGCTCCGGGGCACGGGAGGGGGTCCCGCCGGCTCCTGCCAGGGGAAGGGGACGCGCCCTCCATCCCTCCCTCCCTGCCTTCATCCATCCATCCATCCCTCCATCTCCGGCCGTGCCCGGGCACGGGGGGGCACGGCGGGACCCGCCCCGCAGAGCGTGCCNGGGCACGGGGGGGCACGGCGGGACCGGACCTGCAGAGCTCGGCCCGCTCCCTGTCGGGGCTCCTCGGCCGGTGCGCCTTCATTTGTTGGTGTTTCTGAGGAGCTTTGAACGCTTGTTCAGCGGCAGATGTTACACGGGTGTCGGGGGAAGGGGAAGGGCCACGGTGCCGGGAGCTGCCCCTTCCCCGAGCCCCGGTGCCCACATCGGACCGGCCGTGCCCTCCGCCCTTCCCTCCGCCCGCCCCGCAGGAGAACGTGAGGGAGGGTCGAGCCTGAAGGAAAGTGGAAAAAAACCCGAACCTGGAGCGTAATGACTTCCACCTGTGCAGCGAGGCACGGCGGGCTGTGGGGGGGCTGTAATTAGCGCTAATTAATGCGGTGCAGGGTCGGGCTGCTCGGTCAGGGTGTCACTGCTCAGCCCTGTGCTCTGCTTGGCACGAATCTGGGACTTGCTAAGGAATCATTTACATTAATCTGGGAGATCCAACTTTGGTAAGGAATATCTTTATTTTTCTTTGTGGTTCTTGCATCTTGTGAATGTGTGAATCTTCACATTTACTTTCTTCATTTATATATGCACTCATTAATACAATTTTTAGTTATCCTTTAGTGTCTCTTCATAGTGAAAGGACAGAGAAAATTCCTGCACCCTAAAAGATTTGTCACAGTATTATTTTGCTTGTGTACTTAGTTCTGTAGCACAGACAGGTCTGTGAAGTGCAACAAGTTAGGATGTTGTATCTGTACAGAATTTGAGTTCACAATAGGACGAGCCATAGGATTTGGAAACAAATGGAGTTGACATTTTTTGCAGGGTAATGGGGTCGGCAGAGTGTGTGAAATGGAGCTGCCCTGGTGCAGATGAAGTAAGGGAATGTACAGGAATAGCTTTGGCTTGTCATTTCAGTGGATTTAGCTGTTTTATTTAAAATTTATGTATGTGTGATATGATACCTGTTTTCAGTAAATATTTATTACCCAGTTGCAGTAAACAGTTCCTCACCGGAGCAGTGTGTATGGGCTCGCCTTGTGACCCGTGAGGACACTGTGACATTCAGTGTCATTCCCTGCACATTCTCCCAGCCCTCCGCTCTGTTTTGAATAGCTCACTTCTCGGGACGGCTTTTGTGCAGACAGTTGTTCTGGCGTCATTCCAAGTTGTGGGAGTCGTGTGTGTGCACGATTTGGAGGTGTATTATGTGGATTTGCTTCCAGCAAGTGGTCGGTGAGACCACATGGCCTTAAACAGAGCTGTTTTGTTTTGCTGCCCATGGATTGGAGTGGGGGATACCTGCTTCTGCTCAGGAGTTTGCGTGTAGTGTCTTCATATTAACTTTAATTTTTCTCATGTTAAATCTTTTGCTTTAGGTGTTAAAATTAACCTGACCTCTTAAATTTTATGCTGGAGTTTTGTATCTGTTTTCAGGCTTTTGAACAGTCTCTTTTGATGAAATGTGTCTTCTGAGTTTTTGGGGAAGCATCTGCCCAGTGGTGCAAATGAATGTATTTAGAATCCTTTAGGAGTGCTTTGTGTGTGTATTGTATTGCAGACACCTTGTACTCAGTGCATAGGTGTGAGGTGCATTTGTGTTAAGAGTTGCTATTTTCTTCACATGTAATATGTAGGGAAATTATATGTTTGTGGAAGACTAAAAGCCCTGGGGTTCCATAAACCGCACGTTGATTTATTTTAACTTAACTAGTTTCTACGTAGGTCCCTTTGTTTTTTTTTACCAAATTGTGCCTCTCAATTTGTGAGGGTGTGTTGTGGATTTCAATTGTCTGGATCATAGGAAATCTGGAGTTAACAAATGGGTGCAGCCTTGCCCAAGTCTTGTACTGTAGTAGCTAAAAAATTGGAAAATAAAGGACTTGGTAAATATTCTCCAGTAACCTGTGATTAACATGTGATTAACTTGCTGTGCTTTTGACAAAGTAGCCATACTGAAATAAATGGTTATATAGCAGATGACTGGGGTCTCCACCCTCAGATGTAACAGAGGATGTGCAAACAAACCAGGAGTGCTCTCCCATGCAGTGTCTGCCAGGCTGGACGTGCAGGCAGGTCCTGAAGTGTGGGCAATGATTAACCTGCAGGTGCTCAGCACAGCAGAGGTTCCAGCCCAGGGGGTTCACTGGGCAGTGCATCAGGCTGTTAATACCTAAACACAAGGGCACATGTACCTGTACATTTATTTACTTCCTAATCACGTGCTGATGAGTAGCCTGAGGATTTGAGACCTGAAAAGGCATTTGAAGTAACATGTGCCTTATAACAGACCACTGCTGAGGGCAGTACTCAGGGCCATGGCCAGTAGTGAAATCCAGCAATTCCCTCCAAAACTTTGTTTAAACTGGACAAGAAGCAGAAGCTTTATGTTCTTGACAATAAAAGAGTTTTTTTTCCCTTTTATATTAAATCATATATACGATCAGAAATTTAACTGGAAAGGTGCCCTATGCTGTTTTTATTTTTTCCCTTTCTGTATAGAGTTAATTACCTTCACAGTCCTCAAAACTCTGCAGGAGTAACCAATGTGTGGTACAATTTGTATTCAAAAAGGTTTACCAGTTTTTATACCACTGAAGCAAGCATAAACCTGGAAAGTTGACAGGAATTATCTGGAGCTGTGTGGTTTCCGTAGAACAAGGACAGCTGCTCTACTGGTATCATCTCTCAGACATTTTAGTTGTCAAATAGAAGTACAGCTTTCATTAGTTTATTTTGAAAATGTCACCATTTTTCCCATCTAAATTTTCAGGATTATACCTGGGAGTATGTCCATTACCCTGTCTGTACTGTATCAGGAATCCTACTGATTTTATTTTAGATACAGGAGTATGCCTGACTAGTGCTCCCACAGAAGGTTTGGTCTGGGCCATCACCTCTTTTCTGAAGACAACAATGAGCTATTTGGACTCATTTTAAGAGTGACCAACTGCCTCTGCTTGTGTATGGCCCTGACTGATGCAGCCACAGGGCAGGTGGCTGGGAGAGGTTGGGAATGGCAGCAGCACCACGCTTGGATTGACACATGCTGTGATGAGGGTGTCCCCAGCCTGGTATCCCCCTGTAGATAGTGAGGCTTATACGTGAGTATGAGCCCTAGAAAACTTTGCCTGAAGAAATGGGTGCTGTCAAAATTAGCCTTTGTTGATACTCCACAGATAAGTAATTAAGATCCTAGAAAAAAAAAATCTCAAGTGAGTTGATTGCTGTGTGGAGGGGTGATCTTGTACACTTTCCCATGGGGGTTTGGATTCTGACTGTGCTTAGCAATTGCAGGTGAAAAGCTGTGAAGATTGAAAAGAAAATAATTTTAGGACAATACATCTTTCTGCCTGCCATTTAATATACTAAATTAGCAAGAAAAGAAATGCAAAACCAACTTGAAAAACCTCAATGATGTATTAAACTATGCAGCAGTCCTGAATGAACTAGTTATGATTAATAAGACAGAAAGCTGAAAGGATCATCATTTTAATGTTAAGGAGGAAACGTGACCCCCTTCCAGGCAGACAAAATCTTGAACCTGCTGCTGTTCCCTGGCAGTGATGATTCTGATAGAGGAGGACAGGGGTTGTGCTTGGCTCAGCTGTGGTAGTATTTCTCTTGGGTTTCATTTGTTCTTAATGTATTCTTTTTTGAGGATAAACTTCTTTATTATGAGGGAGGCAGGAATATGTTGAAAGGATGAGAAGAATATGAAGAAGTGGGCCAGTGGTTGCATTAATTTTACACAGGGCATGCATGCGGGGTCTCATTTTTCTTTTATTCTGAGTCTGCCATTACACTAAAAAAGACTTAATTTTAGTGCTGGTTTCAGAAAATGTATCTTTTGTGTTTAGTAAATTGTCCCTTAAATTTCTTCCCTTTGTATAACCCTTCTAATATTGTTTACAGAAACAACACAGTATTTCTGGAAATAGTTTTCCTCTAGATAAAATCTAGATTAAAAAAATAATAGAAAAAGTCTTTGTGTTTGTTATTGTTATGACTTTTAAACAAAAAGTTTAAACAAAAAGTTATTATTAACAACTTAGTGCTTGCTTTTAAATTCAGAAGTTTGAGGAGGAGAGAGTTAAATGAATCTCAAATTGCTGGCTGTATGAGTCACTAAATTGGGAACATAAATACTCATATTCTTTGGAAAGAACCTCTCAACATTGTTTTCCTGCATAGTGTCAACGGCAAAACACAATGCAGTATGTTTAGTTTAAAAGCAGTTGTATTTGCATTTGAAATCACAGTTTATGATAAGTCAGATAACTTTTTGCCCCTTTTTGCTTGTCAAACTGACTAAAGGCTAGCACTAGGTCTCCAGTAGAAGCTACATAATTAATACTGCTGTGTTTTGTTTGCTTGCTTTGTTGAAATAAAAACTTGGAGAGGGGGAAAAGGATAGAGAAAGAGCCAGTGCTGGAGAACTCTCCTTGCACAGATATGAAGGATAGGTTGTTTTGTTTACTGTCTGGTGCTGAAGCCAGATACTTGAAATAGGAACATCTGGATCTTTTAGTCCAGAGAGAAACAGATTTGTGCTAGAATGACATGTGTAATTTCAACATCAGTAACAAAAAAGTGCCTTGGTATCTGTTAATGTTGAATAGAATATAGCACTTAGTGTTCTCTGTATTCTTCTTCGACAGTATATTCTCTTTAAAGTGTTCTGTTCAAGTCTTTGCAAGTGTTTCATAATGTCAGATTTTTTTCCTAATCAGATAAGAGAGGTTTAGTTCTGTGTTGTTAAGACATAAAGTACTGAAGCATTACATTTTTTTTTTTCACTTGATATAGCAATTGACTCCCATCCCTAAAAGTGACAAAGAAGCTCACAAACGTTCTGTGTTGGGCCCTACACTGCTCAAGCTGGAGTTGAGACTACAAAAAGACTGAAAGCTTCTGATACCTTTGCAGGTTGGACAGTGTGGATGAGTCCTTGTCTTCTCTTTACTGCAGTGATGTACAGGATTCTGTAACATGCTGATAGTCGGGATAGGCAAAACCAGCACTCTCAATGCTTTCTGGTTCTTTCCTGAACAGTGACCTGCTTAGGGAAGTCTGTGTTTGCATTTTGGGGGTAGAATGTGTGCATGTACCTGCTTATGGTGTCCCTGACACTGGTGTCTGACCACGGGCATGTATTGAACTGGTTCTCAAAGGTGTCCGAGTTGCAACCATGCCCTCTGTTTGACGCTGGTGAGCTTCTCCATGTGCTCTCATTGAAGGCTATGTGAGACGAATTGTGACCCAGTGCGTTGTCTTCCATTTCTTTTGCTTTTTTAGGGAAAAGAGCTGAGTCTCAGTAAACTAAAGGACTAGTTCTGTGGAGAATGGTGTCTCCTAGTAGGCTGGATTTCTGCAGCATGGATCACTATTCAGTGTCAGTGCTCTGGCTTCAGCCTAGAATTAACTCGTATTTATTTATTTATTTTACTGTTTTCTTTCACCTTTTAATGTACTTCATGCTGAGAATAAATACAACATTCATGCTATTTCAAAAATAAACATTGTCTTTTATATCTGGCTGGGTAGACTGTCTCACCATCTATAGCAAGTGCCTGTGTGTGGGAGAGGGAGCCAAACTTGATACCCACTGTGAGGCAGGATCATTAAATGACTTTTTTTTTTCTTTGTCATCTTTAAAAGTTCTGACAGACTCACCAAAATATGCAGTGTCTGAGCTATTTCCTACAGATATCTTTGTGTATACATTTGTGTGAAGTACCTATATAAAACTTAACTGCACTTCTGAGGAGGACAGAAGGTGACTATTTTTAATGAGATGTCTTAAGAACAGGAGTAAAAGCTCTCAAAAATATGTATTTGAAAAGGTCCTCCAAACCATCATTCTTTAGTGCATTTTTAGAGAGAGTAAGTATGATATGCCACGTGTTCATGGGGGTCAAAACTTACTTGAAATAACCATGGTGTATGTGAAACAGAGTTTATGGCATGCTGGGCTTGGATTGAAGTGTTTATGCAGTGTGGAATTCTCAGCCCTGGCAGCTACTTTGACCTGTAGTCAGGGGAAATATTCTTGAAGAGCTTCTTGAGTTCTCTCGGATTTCACTGAAGTGTGCTGTAGTGGCACAAAGATGTTTTTCTGAGGGTTTCAGACAGGGCTATTGCAAAACAATTTGAAGTAAAGCCTGCTTTTAGAATTTATTGTTATGCAGTTAAATGATGGAGTTTGGTTTAAAGTTTAAATCTGCCCTTCCCCAAACTGTTTGCCCAAGGCGGGAGCTGAGTGCTGTCAGGGTGGGAGATATGTGCTTGCTGACTTGGGGTGTGCAAATGCAACTCTGCAGAAAGTAAGTCAAAAGTAAATATGTTCACTCACTAGAAATGGCAGACTTTTTATGGCAGCTAGGAAGGAAATAGGAGACTGACCCTTTAAGGATGTTACAATACCTGCTTGCTAACTGGGGGTCTGTGTTCAGGTTTTGTGAGCACACAGACATTTGTTTGAGAGAATGACAGTGTGTAACACGTTTTTTGCTTTGTAGTAGGTGCACATTAGTGAAGCTACTGCCCTCTTTTTCATTAAAAGGAATAATGGTTTCTGCACTGAGGAGTCTGAGGGTTCAATAAAGCACTTTTCCAGAGTTCTCTTATCAACTGAGTATAACAAGATACTATTTCAACAATGTAAAGTATTTTAGTGAAGGTGAGGAGCTGTGGGAACATGTTTCACCAGCAGATATTAGTTAATTTTGCTTTAACTGTAGTGAACAGCTATTGATTGATACATTATTTTTTAACAACAGCTACTGTGTCTAGAGATACAAATAGGGAGTGGAGGGAAAGGCAAAAAATATTTTTAGCCTGAGGATCAAAGTGTATCTGCTCTGTGTAACACAAGTGGAGGAATGAAAAAAAGGAGGAGAAAATGGGCTTGCTGTAGGGAATCAGTTTTAACAAGGTTGGCTAATACCTACCCCGTTCTGTTAGATACAAGTCACAGGCTGGTTTGAGCTTGGGGGATGTTGTGACTTCAGTACTTTTGTGGAACCCTCTTATTTTTGTCTGTTCAAATGATCCTGCAATGCTGTTCTGTGCAGCTTTGCAGAGGCTCGAGTGCTGTCCTATACCAGATTCTTTCCCCCCTGCTTTATTTTCATCCTTTTAAGGGCAATTGCAGAACTCCCAGGATTAAATACCAATGAATAAAATACACTTAAATATAACACACTTAACAGTTGTTGAGCTTAGTGGGTTACCACTGCTAGGCTTTTCTCTCCATTATGTGGTGTGAGAATCTACTGTAAGGCAGATGGACTGACAATGCTTCAGATAATCAAAGTTAATGTTGTAATGGAAGCATAAAAATATGTTTCTTTGTGGAAATAAGAGAATTTTGGGGTCCCTGCTTCCTTTGGGGGATGCTGGTGTTAAATAAGCTGTATTTGTTCACAGAAGACAAGTATGCTGAATTTGAGATGTCTCCTCAAAACCAGCAAGGATGTTTCCTCAAGGCTGTTTCCTCAGTAAGATAGTGGCAGTAGTTTTAATCATAGCTGCTATAAATAAAGTCTTTGACACTGTTTTCCTACATTTTTGTTCTGGAATTGCCTTTTGTCTCCTTCCTGCTCTTACAGCACAGCACAATCTCTAGGACAACAACAAATCCAAGTGGATGTCCCTTATCTGGAGCAGACAAGGTTCAGTGTGCAGAGGCTGAGGAACATCTGAAGCAGAGTCTCTTAAATTAATATTCATTGACTTGTCTTGGCATCTGGCTTCAGATTATCAAGAGGGAAGCTGATGGATTTATTTTCCTCTCTCAGGTTTCATCATGTATCTTGCCTATGCTGTAAAGTTCAAGTCCAAACAAGAGTTGGATGGTGATACAGAAAGAGGCACCTGTGAACAGTGTAATCTTTTTCCAGACCATAATTCCTTTGCTCCTTGAACTGCATTTAAATTTCTAATAGTTATATTATTACTGGAGGCTGATTTCTGAGGATAGTGGTAGTATTCTGATTGTGTGTGTATAATATATATATTTTAAAATATATACAAAACTTTGCTAGTTTAGCTTTAATTTTGTGTGGTTCACTTTGAATATAAACAACATTTTTCAGAGAGTGTAAGCTTTACAATACCTTTTCTTTCCAAACCAATTCAGTTTTATTCAAACCTACTGAAGCACTTTGTGTTCACTAGAAAATGTTGTAAAAAATTCATAATGCTTGAAAGAAAAATCTGTCCCCCTTGCACATCTTGAAACAGAGAAGTTTTTAATTAAAAAATAATTATTTATTCTTAAGAAAGACTCTGAAGAACAGTCTGTGACACATGATTCAGGAGAGAATCTACAGGCTGAGAATTTTTCATGGAAATCACTTTCAAGGAAGTGAAGTGGTGGTAATATTTTGTATCCATGGCTTTGGAGAGTGTTGACAGATACTGATTTTCCTTCTGTCATTTAGAAACTAAAAAACTTCTGGTATTTTGACAAGACCATAAAACTTGTCCATGATGTGGGGATCAGTTGTTTAATTACCTGTTGCTCCTGGTAGAGAGTGAAGTGGGACCTGTGCAGACCTGTTGGCAGGAATGGGAAGACAAAAGAGTATCCCTGCAGCTTGTCTGACTCACTGCTGTCCACCCTCTGGGGGGGAATGAGGATTGCTGCTGGATGGCAACCCTGAATGGACACTCGGTCTCAGAGCTCTGCCAGTGTCCTCCACCTCAACAGCCAGAAAGGAAGGAGAAGGATGTGAAAGATGCTGGCTGACAGACAAAAGCCACTCAAGGTGCCAGGAGTTTATGCTACAGCAGACAGGAATTCCATGGTGGGGATTGCTGGAGCATCACCCATGTATTGGTGTGGGAGGAAGGTTGGAGGGATGCTTTGTACACTTGTGCCCATCCTGAGGGACTGGGGTGTGCCTTGGCTGCTGCCCTGTGGGACACAGGGGAGGCACAGAGGTGTTTGCCACCCCGGGTGGTGGTGGCAGCTGAGGGCAAGGACCCTTGCCCAGCACTGTAGCAGCTGCCTGTCCCACCTCTCCCCACACGTGCAAGGGAGGAGCGTGTGTGTTGGGTTCGTGGGTGACTTGGCAGATCTCTCGTGTCACTGGAAGTGGATCACTGGAGGCTGCAAGAGCTGGTGTGTCTTGAAAGAATTGACTCCTGGTATCCAAAAGTCCTGCTGCCTAATCCACAGATAGCTACCTTCCTTGAAGGTGTGGAGAGTGAGATCTTGCTGTCAGAATGAATAAATGCTGGCCTCTGAACACATGAGAAACAGGTCTTTGCAAGACGCTGAGGTTGTTGAGGAGGAGGAGTACAGTGTGTTACTGACTTTTTCAGATATTAGGCTGGGAATGTGAGGGAGCTGACAAGTTTGGTAAGATGTATTCCTCGTGTTGCTTTATGTGGCCTTGTTTTGCAGAACATCTGAGAACATTAATTGGGTTAATGCCATATTTCATTTGTTTTCTGTTAGATCCATGTCAACCTTTATCATCAATTGTTCAAAGAAAAGTTCATAACACAGTAACTTTTTTCAGTTCTGTCCCCAGCTTTTGCTCTAGTTTGAGTGTGGAAGTCTCAGTGTAGAGCTATGTATGGAGTGTTGGCTTAGATATTTCCAGGGCTGGGGAGGGAAGTGCCAAAACCAGGTTTAGTTTTTTTAAGTCATAATGAGTTGTATTGCTGTAGTACTGGCACACAAGGGAACAGTGCAAGTTGTACTTTTTTTTTTTCCTCTAGAATGGCAACCTTGTTGTTTTGTAATTTGAATCTTTCAGCTTCCAACTTTGAGAATTAATGGGCTGCTTTTAACCTTCCCCCTGAACCTTTGATCTTACTGGTATGGGTGATTGTAAGAGGAGGTAAAACTCTTGTTGCTGTAACTTGTGTGATCATTGAAGCATCTGGGCTTTCCCCGTGTTAGGAAATTGCTTCCTGAGAAAGGGGAACTTTGCAGAAGTTGTTTAAGTACAGGCTTTTGCAGTGTTGCTTCAAAATGTACTTAAGAACAACTCTGCTCTTCCTGTGCTATTATAGACCAGAGAGGCAAGTAATAACTTAGCTTTCAACACCTGCTGCTGCTTCTAGGCTTACCAGGGGGTTGTGTGGATTTGTTTGGTGTGGGGCTTTGTTTTGTGTTGGTTGAATTCTGGGGTTTTTTGTTGTGTTTTGGTACTTGCCATTTTTTTCAAAATGACCCATCTTGAGAATCTGGAGTGAATTTGAGGTCAGGCACTGATCCAAAAAGCAGTGAGATGGCTGTGTCTCTGTTCCAGCCCTCACAGAGGTGAGGTTTTGTTCTTCTCCCATTCAGAGAGGGTTTTTTTGGATCTTTAAAACTGGATTTCAAGAAACAAATTAGCTCAGAAATAAACATTTTTTTTCCTTTCTATTATGAGGGATGTTTAAAAAATGCAAGATTAAAAACCTGTTCTTGTGAGCCCATTCTGTTTGTTCTGAAGTGGCAGTGCTGCCTGCTCTGGTCACAGCAAAGGGCAGGGAAAACAAGATGTTAATTTCACTATGGACCAAATTTTGGTTGCTGACTTTGGGACTTCTATCCAATAGACACACTTGCCAGCAATGTTTATCTACTCTTGCATGGGCAGAATTTTGAAACCAAGATGGGCATTCTCTTTAGAGCACTTATTTTGTGGAGGTTGGCCTTATCTGCATTCCACGGATGGGACACGTGCCTTGTGCTGAACCTTTGACACTGTCCCTGCAATCTGTCAAATGAGGTTTTGACCTAGGTTTCACACGGGCTAGACCAGCTTTTTATGGTTCTTTGTACCTTCTTGAAAAATCAAGGGATTATTATCTTGACAAGCACAGCCTATTTTGTGGTTGTGTTCTAGCAGGTATTAATTAATCCACAGTTGGACTCGTTTGCTGTTAATCAATTAGGTCTTTGTGCTGACCATAATAGAAACCAGGTGTCAAATCAAGTCAAATTAGATGACTTGGATGGCTAAAAATATTGTTCCCCCTCCCTCCTTCCCTTTTAAATGAAAGGAAAAAAAAAAGCTGTAGGGCTAAGAAGTTTCATGTTAACATTGTGATCCTGTTACCAAAAATTAATAGTGTTTTATGGTGGGATTAATTTGCTTTATGTAGAGTCTTCATTTGTTCTTGCCATGCAAGTCGTTTACTGGAAACATCTTTGACCATACAGATCTTTTGGAAGTGTTGTAACTTGGGAATTGCCATTGCCTGCATTGGAATATCTGCTGTTTTTGAGAGTGACTTCAACAATGAATGAATTGTTATTTTCTGCAAATCAGCAAAGTATGATCTTAAGTTATTAAAATATGCTGAAAAGCTTCTGTAAATCTTTACATATCAGAAATTGCCATTTTCTCCCCCGTGTTGTGTGGATCATTCCATGGCAACACTGGCTCTCACTGCTGGTCTGAATTAACAGAACTGACACGATGCACAGCCCTGGATTCAGGCTTGCTGACATCAACTCTCTTGGCACGTGTTCAGAGAAGTAAACAAAAGACAATCAGTGTTGAGTTTGGCACAACTAGCAAGTCCATAAAACTGCCAAATCCTTCTCAGGGTATTCATCCAATTAATCCCATTGATGTAGGACATTTACTTAAGGAAGTAAAATATACTGTATTTGGTTTTTAAAGTTATTGTCCTAAAGTTTTCATTTCTAGTTAATTAGTAACCACAATCTTCACTTATATAGCATTTTTCTTGTTTTTTGATGTTGTTCTCTTGTAGAAAAAAAATGAATTCTGAAAGCTCAGCACTTACCATGAGTAGCCCTGCTGTAATAAACCAATGTGCCAGAGGAGGAATGGAACAAGAAAAAGTTTGGTAAGCTTTACTTCTAATTTTCCAAGAGGTTAGTAGACAGCAATACTGGGAGATGTAGTTTGAAAATCAAGTAAAAGAATGGCTTGTTGCAACTGATGCATTAATTCTGCAGTATTTAACAACAGAGAAGGAAAAAGGGAGGTGTTTTTTTCATTTTGGTTTTGAGTTTTTAGCAGATGAGGTTGGTACAGGGTGTCACGGGGGATGGGCAATGGAAAAACTCCTGTTCACTTGAGCAGTGCACCAGTTGTACTCATGGAATCTTTCACAGGTGGCAAATGTCTTCATCTCCCCTTGCTGTTGCTGTGCAGTGCTGGGACCAGCACCCTCCAGTGCTGTGCAGGCTCCTGAGCTTTGTGCCCTGGGAGACGTTACAATGTCAGTAGTTTCTACTTTGGATATAAAAAAACCCCTTACTCTGTCTTGGAGGTAAAAGCCAATTACACTGCTGAATGATAGATGTGGACAAATGCTTACACTTTATGCCAGTATTTTTGTGACAATTGCCACTGACCATGCAATTTTTAGCACCTGGTTTGGTATTTTCATGAGGGGAACGGGGTGTTGAGAAGGCTTTGAGACTATTTCAGCTGGGTAAATGAAAGCCTTTTATTGGGAGCTTGTTGGGTTTTACTTGCTGTTGTTCATGAGAGGCTTTTTACATAATTTCTTTACCATGTAGAAAACAACCAAATAAACTCATGACAGGAAGCATGACACCCTTATGAACAAAAAGCTAACTTATATTGCTTTTGTAGTCTGAGAAATACTCTTGAAACACTAAAGAATTAGAGAAATAGTAGCAAATGAATATTTCCTGCTGGATGCTTGTCAGGAAGTCACATGAATTTTTTTTGTTTTGCTTTTGTTTTTATGTAGGATTAAATTAACAGCATCAGAGTACCTGGAAAATGGTTTCTTTTAAACATCTTTCCCTATTCTACTACTGTTCCTGGAACATCCAGAACAAACTCTTTGGATGAAGGGGCAGGATGAGGAAGACTTGTGGGCTTCCCTCCTGAGTCTCAAAGATAACGAGGGGTGGGGCATTGACACAAACTGTTCTTTTGTTTGCTGACTTTTACTGGGTGTTTTATCTTGCCTGTGGTATTGAACTGGGGCCAGTGCTGTGTAATACCTTTATCAATGATCTGGGCGAGGGGATCGAGAGCACCCTCAGTCAGTTTGCAATGACACCAAATTTGGTGGGAGTTTTGGTCCTCTGGTGGCTGAGGCTCTGCAGAGGGATCTGGACAGGCTGGATCCATGGCTGAGGCCAATTGTTCATTAAATTAGTCAGATGTTAGATTCCTTCGTCAGGAATTAAGTTAATTTTTTTATTTAATATTCTATGATGCTTAGGAGTTCTAATTATGAGATAAAACAGATTCCTCTTTTAAGACATTGTAAAATTATGTTGGGATTTGAGGTTAAATAGATATTCATCATTCCAAATTCTCATCTGCAGGAGCAGACATACTCTCCAAGTTTCTCCTTTTGTCTCTGTCAGTGGTAGGCCAAGTTATTTGATGTGTCACTGAGATGTAGAGAATTGTATCACCCTGTAGAATTAATTTAATGCCATATTCTTTGACATGAAGATTTCTAGGACCACTAGAGTATTTGCACTGAGTGGTTGTGTACTCACCACTATGTGTGGATGTATGCTTGATAAATATTTTCAATCAGTAAGAAAAACGTGAAATAGGACTTTTAAATTAGAATCTCTCCTTGTTGTATGTGACAGCTTATGGGAGTGCTAATCAGGGGCAATAGAAACTTGGGCTGACTTGTCTTGGCACTGAAGTGTTTATTAGTGAAAGATAAGTTGTTTGTTTTAAGGATATATCAAAATTTAACTCTTCTGCACACAGGAATATATGCTGTCACAGGTTTTATGATATGCTTTTATATTTAAGTGCTAGGTATTAAGTTATAGGAGTGGTATAAAGGTTATTCCTTTGTGTAAGTTCTGGGGCTTGTGCTGGATTACAAGGAGGTAAAAATATTCATGCCAGCTTTTGGTGTGCTTTATACTTCCACACAAGTGTTTAAACCTGTATATCAACCAAAAATACCACTTTCACTAACTTCTTACTTTGTAACCCAAAATCTCGTTTGTTAAAATGAGCATCATGTGTGCAGTCAGTGGCATTTGGGGTGGGTGTTTGGCTTGAGCAGCTCAATAGCAGCGTGATGTGTGGCTGGTGTTGTGAATGCAAGATGGGGCTGACCTCAGTTCTTCACTATCCATGACTCAGATATTAGTTGGTGGGTGCAGTAAATACAGTGGGAAAAATTTCACTTAGATTTATGTGGTATATATTTAAAGGTTTCTAAAATACTGGGTTTTATTTGGTATTCTGGGGTTCTATGAAGCCTGGAGCTGAATGGACATTAGTTTTCTTAGCCTAGTAAAGTGCAGTGTTTTATTGCCTTACTGCATCATGCATTTATTACTGTTTATTCATTGTCTGATTCTTGGAACATTCAGACGGTTCTCAGTTTATTTTCATGAAAATGTGACTATTGGTAAGGACTGGTTTTAGTCCTAGCAAGATTAGCAATATATACTATTAAAAGTAACAGTGTAAACCAAGTCAAAACCCTGCACAGCGAAAAGCTCTTAGCGAGACCTTAGCAAGCATTTAAATATCACTTATGATGCATGTAAAAGGCTTTGATGTTGTATAAGGCCCCCTAGAAACAGAGGGCAGAGTAAATAATTGACAGATTCCCAGTTACCTTGTATAGCCATTTACCAAGGCTGCCGTTCTGGTTCATCACTGTGTTGTATCTGCATAGTTTGGTGCCTCTACAAGATTAAAAAAAATTGAATTCTCAATCTTACAGTGCTTCACTTGCTTCTCTTGCTTTACCCCCACCCCCAACACACATAATCAAGATTACAGCAGCAAGAAAGTGCTGGTAGTAGCAGAGTGTGACTGCTGTAAATGAGAACTGGAGGGGAGCACGACAGAGTTTGTGTGTGAACCAAATCCAGCTGTTCTTGCTAAGCAGGACCACTGAGGAACCGAGCTGATACTGTGGATGTGATGGCCATTCACTGCCTGAGCTGTATGGAATAGTGGTGAACAAATCGAGGCTTGAGAGCCTGGAAATTCCAGAAGCTCCTGATTTGGGCCATTCTCACTTTCTTAATTTTGAAAATTGCAAGAAGGAACTGAAGATAAGGGAGCAAGTGGGAACTGTGTTAATTCATCTCTGCTTGCTATGAAAGTAGCTGGCTGGCATCCTGTTTTTCCAAACAAATGTGCAAGAGAACTGGAAATTTTCCAGGTTTTGTTACTGTGTATGGATTTATAACATGCTTCCTCTAGGCTGGATGAAATCTTGCAAGTCACTCCATGTTATTTAGGATTAAATACTTCCTAACTTAATCCTTTTGAAACTAATAATTGAAATTTAGGATTCTGGATGTCTCTCGTGTCAAAGTTTATGGTGCCTTTCTATCTCCAAATACTCTGCCATGTCTCTTACCGAGTTCTCTTATTTCTGTGACAAATTTGCCATTGCTTTTAGACCAAATTTCTCTGAAAATTGTCCATGCCAGGAATAAGTAAGTCTATAGATCTGAGAACTAACCAAATAAGCTTTGTTTTATGTGGACTCCAATGCATTCTGACTTTGTATTTATGACTTGGCTTAAACTGAGTTTGAGGACAGAAACTTCTTTAAATTGTTTTTGTTTTTTTCTTATGTTGTAACAGAGAGATGGTTTTTGTTTCAGCTTTCCTTTGCAGTCTGAGATGGAAGTATTTTTTTTCTCCATAGAGGCATGTGGGTACTGGTACTAATCTTGACTGAGAGCAGTGGTGTGTAAATAACAACATGAAATATTTTGCTTGCAATATCTCCCATTTTGGAAGAGTTATCTGTTTCACTGGGGGTCTGAATTACAGTCAGGTTTTTGCACTATGCTTTAATAGAAGAATAACTTGCTTTTTGATATATTTACTCTAGAGAAATTGACAACTTGTAACTTATTTTGGGGGACTTTCTGGGGAAGGGAACCTATTGAAAATCCAGCCTGTACAGCAAGAAGGAAGACAAGCTTAGATATTACAAAAATTAATTTTAAAACCAGCTCCATAATTGCACACATTGAAAGAGAAAAGCTTATTGTCATAGTGTGCATGTGTCTGGCGTGCCCACATAGGGGTTATGTTCAAGTCTGTTCATTATTGTTTTATCTGACCTGTAAAATTTGGAAACTCTTCAGGAAAAGTAGTTATTCTGGGGTATTGTGCAACCTATATTTGAAGCTGCCTTTTAATATATTTTTTTTCAATTCATCAGTTTAAAAAACAAATAGAAATAATAGGGTCAACTGAGACTAAAAAGGTACTTGAACTGACATGCCTGTGATTCTGAGGAGAAGCAAGATAGGACAGCAGTGGTGAGCAGCTGAAAATCTGCATCTTCATGGTGAGGTAGTGTGCAGATACCACACAGATTCCTTAATGCCTGTGGTTTTAGTCACACAACCCTTCTTCCTTCACGAGGATCAGCACAGGACCGTAAATTGCTGCATACTGTAGCTCAAAGACAGACAAGTGCTCAAGCTGACTCCTAACTTGTGTGGGAAGCAAGGTTTCATGCCATAAATCATCATAATTCCCTTGCAGCTTTTGCCAGCTGCTGGTTGATGAAGGAAGAATTATGTGTCTGGAATTACAGTAAGAAGAGAAACAAGTTTCACAGCTTTCCCTGTTTCTCTATATCCTTTTTTAATCAGTAGAAATGAGTCATCCTGAAGGGCTGAATTAAACTGGCTCTAGTCAAGTGCAGTTTAACTGCAGATGTTTGAGATTACAAAAGGCACATACATGTTTGGGGAATACAAGGTTACAGTGGGTGCAAAAAGGAAGCCCCATAAATTACAAATTAACACTTTATATAGCTGGATAAAATCAATCTTATTTGTAAGAGGCGTGGAATTAGTTGTTTTCTAGTAATGTCTTATTACCAAGACTATATATACTTGGAAAGCTGAAGAACATTCAGGATAGTTAGTATAACATAACAATTATGACCAACTATTTTGAATAAAGCACATAAATATTTACTATATATCTCTATATATAAATCACTTCTATCTTACCTAACTTTCCTGGTTTATTTAAAGTACTTCTCTGCCCATAAAAGGAGTAGTAGGATTGAAAATTGTTGAGAGAATCCCTTGCATCGGGGCTTGGAGCCTGAGAGCCATTCCCTTGAAGGAAGTGGCCGAAGATCCAGGAGGACATGGCGAGGGTGACTCTCTCAGGTCCGGAGATGGGAGAGTGCTGAAATGGTTAAAGCAGATACAGTCACCAACTGCTGACTTGCCTCACGCACTCCCGAAATGGGCTTTGTAACTGAAGAAAACATGCCCCGGAGGCGAGTACAAGTTTAAACACATGTTTAATCATCGTGTCTTACAAAACTGGCTCCGCGTTGCGTTTCCTCATGCTGGATGGATGGGATGAAGCCCCTGTGGAGGGTGCCCTGGGAGGGGAGCAGCGCTCGGGGTGCCCGCTGGGCTCGCCCCGCGAGGTGGCAGCGTCGGGCCGGGAGGGAGGAAGGGATGGAGGGAGGGATGCTGCTCCTCGGATCCAGCTCACTGCCGGTCCTCTGGCTGCTGGCTGTTCCCTTTCCCCCTTCCCACCTCGCCCTTTGCTTCTTAGCGCCCACCCAAAGCAGTCGAAGCGGAGGTGAGGGTTCCTGGGTGCTTCCAAAGCCATCCCACTTTCCTGAGGCTGCTGCTTGTAGGCAATGCTTGGTGGGGGTTCTGCGAGGAGTTTATTGCTTCTTTTTTTGGTGAGGGATCATCACTCCCCAGATTCTTGGATAAAAGTGTCACCTGCATTTTGTACGCGTTATTACATTGTCTCTAGGTCATAATTCAAATAATTTCTGTTGGCACTAGGTCTCTTAAAACAGTTGCTATGTACTTGTTATGACTATTCTTTTCCTCCTCCTTTTTCACTTTACATGTCTCTTTATTGTAGCTGTTTGCTTAGGGAGGGAGTTACAACAAACACTTATGAAATACCTAATTGGTTCCAATTCAATGTCAAGAAGTTTTTATCCAAGTAAAAGGTAATGCCACATTTAGGTTGCCCTCAATGGTATTTTGTTTATAAACATGTGTTAGTGAGCAGGCTGGTGATGTGGCTTTTACACTCTGACGTACAAGTAAATGGAATGTTCACAGAGTGTATAGAGAGAGCAAGGTACATTTATTAAAGAGCTGAAGAATGTTTAAAAACCATAACTTTAGTTACTTTGATGTAGGAAAGGAGTCAGCCCACCTGCCTTTAAAAGTATGTTCTTCCATTCTTCTGGATGGACTATATTGGTAAAATTTAGAAAAGCTTTTCTTCCTTCAGAGTTGTTGTGGCTTAAGCCCTACCTAAAAACAAAGGTAATAGTAGTTGTAATGAAAAGAACAAACAAGAGATGCACAGTAGAGTTGCTCACCAGGCACTGGCCATGCCCAGCCCATGACCTCCTATGTTATGGAATATCCTGTGACTGGGTCAGGGTACCTGTCCTGGCCATTTCCATCACAGTTTCTTGTGCAGGTCCTCACTAGCACAGTATATGACACTGAGAAGTTCTTGGCTCAGGGTGAGCTCTACTGAGTAACAGCCCAAACATCAGTGTGTTACCAGCATTATTCTTGTGCTAAATCCAAAACAGAGCACAGTTCCGGCTACTAAGAAGAAAACTAATTCTATCTCATCTAAAACCTATTTCAATAAGGGTAAAAAATAACTTGTAGCAATAGCAAATTAATGCCAGTAAGAGTTGTAATGTTTTAGGTTGTGTAAATTACCTTAATTTCCATTTCTGTACCAAAAATGTTTCACTCTGTCTAAATGAACTATGTAATGATGTGATTGAGTAAGCATTTAATAGATACAGAAAATCTTAGATGTTGTAGTAGAAGAGCTTTGACCTGAGTTACTCCTTTCCAATATCCCAAAAAATGATCCCTCAAGCCCCACCATTAGAGCTGCTTTAGCACATCACAATATTTAATGCACATACTGTGCGTTTTGTAAAACAAAATGCTCATATTTAAAGATCTCCCTCAGATGGATTTGATCTTTAAAGATTGTGTATAGTTTTATGACACCTGAGCAAATCAGTCTTTGGAGCCAAGATGAGGAGCAAGGCAAGGGTTTTTCCTGTTTCTGCTTAGAGAGGCTGCAGGATCTGCCATTAAACAGATGATACTGGAAGTACTAATGGAAGATTTAATCAAATACATATGAAGTTGCCTGCTGTCTCCAGAGGATGCCTCTGCTGCTCATCAGCCCCCTCCCCATTAATTGCTATCAGCCCCTCAGGCACAGTGAGCCCTCCAAGGGGATAACTCAGTGTGGACAGCTGCTCAGCACTCACTGCAGTTCAGCCTGTCAGTGTGTTTCAAAACACCCTGTTTCTGTGATAACTAACACCTTCCAGGCCTTTGCAGCAATAATGTTCCTCTGGGCTTTATTACAGCTATATTGTCATTGTCACCTTTTTGACCATGGGGATTTTCTGTTGCTTCTTTAACTGGGGTGGAAAAAGTTCACAGATTCAAAAGCTGATATTTGGTTTGCATCTCTGTGCTGTGATCTCTGCAATACTGTGATGAATTTCTCTTCTGTTTTTTTTTAATTATTATTACTTGTACCTAGCAATCAGTTTATTAGGGTTTTTTTTTTGTTATGTTTAAAGTGATATTTGGCTGATGAGCTCTAACTTAGGTTTAGCTGCCTGCCTTGGCCAGTACCTTTCAGTGTTCCGTAAGGCTCCCATGGTCAGTGGAGCACACCAGGTTACATTCCAGGCAGGTGGATTATGTTTAGGCTGATTTAGAAAAAGCAAGAACTCCTAACTGAAACGCACTAAACAACTTAAAAATTAAACAACAAAAGACCTCAAAATACATTGCAATAAAATACATGAGTGAATACATGTAAAATGTAGAATTAGAATAGTGTGTTTTTAACTCCTTTGAAACATCTTGATTCTCGGAGTGGGTGTATGTGCAAGGGTCTATATGAAATGTGACTTCTTTCTTAATATAAAAAAATCCCAGTGATGCACCATTGGTAACCATCTGTTTCCTGTCTGCTTACCCTGCTTCTCTTTTAGAGAATCTTGTCCTTGTTCAGGATTCCTTTTCACTAAGACTTTAGAATCTGTTCTTATGAACAATCTGTTATTTTTTTATACACTTGTTCAACATGTAGTCTGGTTGAGTTTCTGGTTAATACTCTAACAGGAAGATGCATTTCTCCTCCCCCCCAGAAAAGAAAAAAAAGGTGACTAGATTGTTTAGTTCTCCGTCTGTAGAGGGAGCTGATGATAAAGTTTTTAAAGGAAACATGGTGTTTCTATGGGAATATTTATACAATGCAGTATTTGGAAAACAAAAGATCAGAAAAAAAGGCTGATTTTTAATTTGCTCTTTCCTGTGCAGGGGGAGGGAAGGCTGGAGAGTATGTGAACTGGTTCAATTACCTGCATTTTCCTGTGGGCCCTGAGAATTTCTAGAGAAAGTGCTGTAAGAGATGATAATTTGAATGTGTCTTTCAAGCTCAATACATTTGGTCACCTGCAAATCTCTTAGACACAAAAGGCAGCTTTTCTGTACTATGTTGTCAGTGCATTGCCTTAAAACTTCACAGCTAAATTTGTAGTTTTGATCTTTTGTTGTAAAAAGGAAAACCTGGGTTAATAGAAATAGCTCATATTCAAGTCATTATGAACAGAAACAGTAAGAATTTGTGACTAAAATAACACTGCAGAGTATTGAAAAAATACCTACACATATTTCAGAATACCCATTTATATTTGTTAGTATGAAAAACACGTTTTTCTTCCCCTGGCTTTGAATTTAAGTATCATTTTAAGAAGTGTAAATTAAAATTTCCTGCTCTATTCTCACCTTCTCTGTTGTGCTTTACACTTGGTGGTGAAGGCCAGGAGCTGACTGTATTATCAGACAAGATGTCCAGTTAGTTGTATCTTTATTTTAAACATTGATTTAAAACCTGTTTTCAAAAAGTGAATTCAATTACTCCTATACTTCTGAGTGTGGAGAAGATCTTGTGTTGAGGACTCATTTATTGTAGCAAATTGAAAACTATATAATGTGCTTCTATTCCACAGATTAAAATGTAAGTTGACTAGATAGATTTTTAAAAAAATAGTTGCACTCAAGTTTTTAAAAACTGAGGTCTCTTTGGTATTTCATTAGATACATTATAAAGTTTTGGATGAGAATGTATTATTTATTACCACAGCAGATCTTGTGAGTTGTAACTGGGTGTGCTTAGGCAGGTTTCCCTTGCTCTTCTATCTGTTTTTTTCTCTAACTTGATGCATTGAGTGAGTCGTGGTAAGTCAGCTACAAATCAGTGAGTGATTTATATCAAAGTGCAGACAGGGAAAGTGATGCTATGCTTTTATTGAGTGTACCCTGGTAGACAGCACCTTCTCTGTCCCACTCATCAAATTTCATAGGGTTTGGGTGTTTTTTAATTCCCTTAGATATCCTCTCCTTTTTCTGAACGAGCCTGTTTACAAGAAGACAACTGTGAAATGTCCCCTCACTCTGTACACTGTGATTTGCAAAAACTGTGTGTGGGAACTTTGTAGTCATAAACTCCAGAGTGATCTCTTACATTCCTTTACTGATGTGCAACCTCCTGTGCCTGGAGCAGCTGATCCTCCCTGAGGAGCAGTCCGTGACTCTTCAGTCTCTGTGTTTTTCTCATAAGCAGTGCAGGTAGGATGTGAGCATGTTTTCCTCTTACCCTGCTCCTGCCTCAGGCCTTTCATCAACTGAGTTCTACCTACAGAAACACATAATTGTCACAAAGGGTGGGTAGGTTGGCCAAGACCTTGTTTTCTTGGCCAAGGAACAAGAACAAGGATTCCAGATCTCTGGTGTCCTTGTTTAAAGGAAATGGTCTTGTGTTAAGTTCCGTTAAGTTCTTGAATATTATTTCCTTGCCCATTTCAATTCAAGCTGTTTTAATCAGTGATTAAAAGTTTTTTTGGTTTTTTTTGTTTGTTTGTTTTGGTTTTGTTTTGGTTTTTTTCCCAGCAAGGAAGAATTGACTCTTTTGCCAAGGTATTGGTAGTCCCAGGAACTGTAGTTTCCCCTGAGGAAACTGCTAACCTGTTTTCTCAGCCTAACCGAGCAGTTAAGGAATTGCTCAGGTAAACAAAACTGGTGCTGCTGAGCAAGATTTGGGATCACAGTGGATGCCCGTTGTCTTGCTTTGTTACAGACTTAATGAAGTGGAAATCTTAACAAAACATATGGATTACTTTTGTTTCCAGTGCTAACTTGTGTAGGAAGTTTGTAGAAAAAGAAGTTGTTATGCAAGTACCTGTATTTATTTGAAAGTCAAATATCTAAAATTTCAGGTTGTTTACACAGTACTTTGTGGATGTTTTGAGATTTCTGTAAGAATGGAGAGGGTTTGTGTGAGGCTGTTGCAAAAGTGTAGCAACACCCACCTTTTATGATATGTTAATGTCTATTAGGCGTTGCAGGGAAGGACACTCATTATATCAGAACATGCTCACAGTAAAAGTCTTCTGGGGTAATTTAATGCCTTCATATCCTTTTAGCAGTCAGTTACATCTCAAATGCGCTCTGAGGCACTTTTTTGCTTGCTGAGGCTTTTGCTCACATTGCACTCCATTACAAGTGTAATGCAACTCTATTTATATTCTACTAAAGCGAAGATGGAACTATTTTAATCAGGTTTCCAGTTCAAGATAACTGTGATGCTCCTTTTCTGCATTTTTTTTTCACTGTGCAGCTGAGTCTAGAGTGATCATCTTAAAGCTCTTTGTTTACATACCACACACTGCTAATGTTTATTTCCTTCTGGATAAGCTTTAACATTCAATATTTCCCCCTTGCTAGCAATTTTAAATTTTTCTCTTGAGAAGAACCACCTGATTTTATGAACTTTGAGAAAAAAAAAATTGTATATTTTCCCCCCGAGTAGGGTGGTTTATTCATTACAACAATTTAAAAAACAGACATTTTTCCCCATTCTATAGATTCACTTAAAAATGTTATGAGACTTTTTGATTTTAAAAGCAAATACACACCACCCCCCCATTGGTATCTTTCTCAATAGGACATGAAGGACATGGCAGGTCAGAGATATGAAACCGTTTTCTTTGCTTGTCGAGGTAGCCAGGCAAGTCAGCCTTGCAGAAAGGTGTGTGTGTGGTTTGAAGAAAGCCTGATTTCCTCAGGAAATGAGATATGACTGCTGTCAGCCTCTTGCCAGTGACTTCTCGACTCGCTGCCTAGTTTTGTTTTTTAAAAGATAAAAATATCAGAGCAAATAAACTCCAGTTTTACAATAATGGGGTATGGGTTGGGTTGAGAGCCCCGATTTGCACAGCTGGGAAGGCTCCCAAAGGACCGAGGCCATTTACGCTCTGTGGGCAGAGCCCACCAGGAGAAATGTTGCTCAGAACTGCCCACATCCCTCCCTTGGCAGGGGCATCCCAGGGGTGAGCAGGGCTGAGGAGAGGGACAGCTCAGGGGCTGGCCAGGAGGTGTGTGCAGGCAGCGAGCTGAACCCTCTGCTGTTACAGAGGTCTCAAGAGCTAAATCCCTGTTCTTTACATTCCGATTGCCATCACGAGGTCACATGCTGTGTGCAGGATGTGAGTGATGCTCCACCTCATTCTGGTGCCACCTTGGTCTCTTGGAAATGAGAGAGCAGCTTTTGTCATCAGTCTTCATCCTGAACAAGGAGCCCATGCTGGAACATCAGACTCGAAAACTTGTTCCTCATTGCCAGGCCACTTCTCCCAAGGGATTGACTCATCCCATCCCTGCACACGCATTCTGGCTCAGTTTGAAGTTGTCAGGGTAGGAGATCTGCCTGTAGGGCTGTCAGATAACATTGTCAGTGAACCTTGCAGCATGGAATCCTTGATGTGTTCAATGCAAAGGGTCCCACTTGAGCTGGAGGTGGGGAGAGTTTCGGATGAAGTGAACTCTGTGTTAGTTGTTCATAGAATCACAGAACAGTGGTTTTGATACATTTGGAAATGAACAGTGCTGTCCTGAAAGCAAACCTACTGTTTTATTAATTGAGATATAGATAAGTGGTTGGAAAAAACCCAGCAGTTTGGCTCCAGAAACATACTTTACATATTTAAAAGGACTGGAATAATTTATGTTCCTGTCACTGATGACTACCAGCAGTATCAGTGATCATAAAGGAAACAGTAAATACTTTTGCATCATCATTGATCAAATCAACATCTGTTTGATTTCTTGCCTTGTGGTTTGACCCTCCTGCTTCAGCTGCTGTAGTAACAAGGAATATTGTCCTTGTGTTCTGGTGCTTTCTGTATTCAGACTGAAAGTCTCTTCTCTTGGGTTTGTGATTAGGGAATGTTTCAGTTTTTTTCATGAAATATTGTAGGGTATGTTGCTAATACAGCTCTCTGAACCCCAAATATATTAACTATCAGCAGAGTAAGAACAAAGGTAAATGTGCCCTAATTTAAAGGCATGGCATTAAAAATGTTTCAGAGGAAACAATAGCGGAGAGCATCTAGGGGGGAAAAACGCCCAAAACCTCGTGAAAGTAAAGGACAGAACTGTGTAGGTGTGCAAGTGCTAATTTCCTCCATTGGTGGCTCAACCCATCACTGGTCTGTCTTACAGCAAAATCCCATTTCCTCACTGATCCACTAGTCTCACTTCATGTGTTAATGCCTGGTTTGCAGGAACTGTAGTAATTCAAAAGGAAAGAAAAAGTGTGTGTGTGTGTGTATGCATCCATCAAAATACATTTTATGTTTTATATATACTTATATATGCACTTTGGATAAAGCTGGCTCCAGTTCTCTCCTACCAATAAATGCATTTTTTAAAAAGTGTATTTTGACCTGGAACAAACAAAATAATTACACTCTCAGAGCCATCAACTGATATAATTTTATTTTTTTAATTACAGGATACTGTGCCTGTAACAAAATTATTTTAAAAGTTTCATGTATGCTCTTGTAAAATGGTCTTGGGCTGAAATTAATGTAGTTAGTGTATTTATGTTGAAGAGACTAGAAACCCAAACTTTTTGCTGACAGACGTAGAGCTAAGTGAACATCTTCTGTCCTGATTTGATATTTTGAATGGAGCTTTAATGGCATAATAGTTTCAACAGGTTTGACTCCATTTTATTCAGGGTTTCTATAGTAATTACCATGGCAACAGTGATGCAGAAAATGTTCCCACGGGAACCCAGCTGTGCATAATAACTAACTGAAAACATTTTGCTTTTGCATCTCAGGTTAAATATCCCTTCAGTGAAAGTGTGGGGGTTTTGCTTACTTAATAGGAAGTCATTCTCCTACATAAAATCCAGATATGTTGAAAGGACTGTCTCGTTTCAGAGTGGAAACACCTTTTGAATGTATTGCTGAAGTATCATCCCCAAGGCCAATGAAGTGTGTGAAACATTAGGTGTAAAATCTGGCACCAATTTCAAATGTTTCATGTTGTAAAGCAACTTCCAAAGTCAAATCTGTAGTACAAAAATCTTCTGCTCAGGAAATATAACTAATTTGTTATTAACAGTATTATTCATTATGTAAATGGTTTACATAAAAGATAGTTTTATCTTGATAACTTTCTGACTTCGCTGTGCAACGAAGGTTAGGATCACAAAAGTCACATGGTGGAGGTCAGTGTGTGTTGACTTGTGTGTCTATGTATAAATTGCCTTCAAAAAGTCTTCTGCTTTTTGCAGAAATATATTTGTCAGTGTTTGTATTAAATGAAATATCCTCATATCAGAGGATACAGTATTTGTTGAAGCTATTTGTTGTTAAATGTAGCTCTCCTTGTATGTGTAAACTGGCCTTTGTGCATATAATTGCCTTGTTTGTATTTATTTCACTTTCGTTCAGAACAAAGGGGACACCAGGCTGGTGTTTATGATATGAATAAACTTTTAAACTTGAAAGCATTTTAGGGCTTGGTTTGGTAGCTATACTGTCATGGAGTAAGAAAAAATGCTTATGGAGCTCAGGGGATTTGTGGCTACAAGCAAAAGACCTAATGAGTTATATAAAAATGGGGAACTAAAGTAATACATTTAAAAAAGAATCTGCTAATTATTTTCAAGATCTAAAAAATTATATCAAAACTGAATCATAAAACTGTGAAGAATACTTTGTTAAATATGAGAAAAAAATAGTTTTCTAAGCCCAGGGGTCTGATAGTTCTCCTAGAGTTCTTTATGCAAATTAATAAGAATTTCTGTGCAGATGGAAATGTGATGAAATGGAGGGGACATCACTATTTGTTTAACTTGGGTGCCTGTGGGGTACAACCTGCTGGTAATGCAGGTGAGACTCTACAAGTGAAAATGTCTTTGTAAATCTAAAACCTGCATGGTTTGGTCTGGATGGCTGGGATGGATATCCCACATACTGCTTTAAATTGTGGCTCAGGGCCTCTTGTAGTTCATTTGGGTGCACATAACTGTGCAAAAGATTTAATTGCACTGGCAGCTTATTAAAGAAAACCGGTTATATTGGGTATGTAACTACTAAAAATGTTTTCTTGTCTACAGATGTTTCCACTGTATCTTAAATATTTTGTTGAGTATAGTTGTGTTTATTGTACCTATTGGTCTTAGTAATCAAATCAATTGGGAGTGTTCTCTCCCAGGTTTCACTGAGTGCTTGTCTTTAAAACAGCACCTAAAGGAAAAAAAAAAGTATTATGAATTGGGATTGGTTTATTTTTTTTAATTCCTAAGTAAAAAGCTTGAAAAATGGGGAAAAGTTGAAAAAGTTAAAGCTTTATCTCTCAGGCTTGGTAGAAATATTGAAACCCGTGAAAGGTTTTTTTATGGATAACTTGATGAGGACAAGAGGAAATGACAGGACAAGCAGAAATGACCTCAAGGTGTACCAGGGGAGGTTCAGATTGGACATGAGGAAGAATTTTGGCACTGTAAGGGGGGTTGTTACAATCTTCTTAAATATTGCAGAAAGAACTTCAGATTCGAATATTTTCCCCAACAAAATTAAAACTCAAACCAAGTTATCTGTTTATTTCAAAAACTGATTTTTTTATTAATTAATTGCTAAGAGATGGGGGGGGGGAGAGTCGGTTTCGCCACTTTTTTTCTGTCTCTGTTTTCCCTGATGTTCTCAGCCGCAGGGGGTCGAGTCCTCTGGAATGCAGCCAGGATGTTCAGGCTCTGCTGTCCCCGTCGAGACACAGTGCCGGGGTGCTGCAGCGACCTGGGCAGAGCTGGGCCTTGCTGGCCTTCATGGCCCTCAGAAATATGGAAAGTTAGAGGGATAAGGCACACTCACGTCTCAGTTCTCTCCAGGCTGGCACAGTCTCGGTCTCCACTGGCAGTCGGGCAGCATGCGGTGGCAAAGAGAAGAGGTGAGGAGAGGTTGGGGAGCGATACCCAGCTGGAGTGCTGATCTCTCCTCTCCCTTCCTTGCTCCTGATTTCCCAAAATTTGTCTTGAGTTTTTATAGCATTCAAAAGAGGATTGTGGCGATCCCTTGGCACATAGCCTTGTCAAAGTGGTAAGATATACAGGATTTTCTGAGAGGAGGTTTGTTTGTAGGACTGAGCTGGTGAGACTCTCCAGAAGCAGGATGTCTCCTGGAGGACTTTGCTGATACCATTTTATTAACAGCTGCTGATAAGGATGGAGGAATATTTACTACCTTTCGTGTGTGTTATCTGTATGCAACAGGGGTCAGGCATTGGAAGAGGCTGCCCAGGGAGGGGATGGAGTCACCATCCCTGGAAGTGTCCAAGGAGCAATTGGACATGGCACTTGTTTCTATGATTTAATTGACATGGTGGTGTCCAACCAAAGGTTAGACTTGATGATCCTGGTTGTATTTTCCAGCCTTAATGATTCCATGTTTTATGACTTTTTTGCACTTCTTCATACTTTGTTCTTTATTTAACTGACAATGCTCAAAGTGTGTGACAATTTCTGTTGCCCGTGTTGGAGTTAATGCCACAATAAAATACTTGCCTGTGGCCTGAGCAGAGCCCCAGGGTACTGCAGAATTTAACCTTTGGGGAGATTTTTATATCCAAGTTATTGAACTACACATGACAAAGTAGCTGAATAGAATTAGCCGTGACAGCCTCCAATCCTTTAGGCCTGGGGGAGGGCAAAACTAGTGTAGACACAAAATTGTGGTATAATTTGATTTTTCTGGAGGGGTAGTTACAGCATACTGAAGTTAAGCCATGGGAATGACTGTACACTTGCAGAAGTTTAGTTTATTAGCTCTGGTGGTGACAGGCCTGTTAGAATCCCAAGATAAGATGTTCTGGAATGTCTGCATGGTGGTTCTTGTCACTCAGTGTAAAACTCTTCATGCAAGAATAATCTTGCTTGGTGAAAGAGCATTCTGAATGTTACAGTGCTCAAGAACTGATCACATCTAATGAAAGCAGATTTCCTTCCTTGACTGACTGGCTTAGTGCCAGATCCTTGAGAGCAGGGTGTGAGTGTCACCCAGCTCTCTTGTAAAGGTGTGCAGGAGTTTTTTACTTTTCCACGCAGAGAAGCCTCTCAATTGACTATAGTTTTAGTGGCATAATGATCCTATATGACATCATTCTTACAAACCTGCATTTTGGGCCTTTTCTGTTGAAATACAAACTATAGTCTGGGAAAATATGAAGTTGCAAATCAAGTATAAGGAACTAGCAGTACAGGAATTTAAAAATAGTGTATTGAATTGACTTACCCTCAATTGTTATTTGTTTTAAATAGCAATGCCCTCTTCATTCCATCCTTCTGATCTCCCTGCGTGCCTTTCAGTGAACCACAGCTTCACAGGAACTCCTGTTTACCTTCAGAAAGAGCCAGATGAGGTGAATCCAAACAAAAAGGGTTTTCGGAGGACACCCTCTTCCTTTATCAAGAACATGATATGATGGCACTCGAATGGGTTTAGAGGCTGTTAGGAGGCTCTCTCCAGGCTAGCTGAAAATGCTGTTTGGTTGAATTTCAAAAACAGCTGAGAAATCCCTTGTCTGCTTTTGCTGGGTGAACGTGTTTGTTCCTGTCTAACCAGCAAGTATCCAGTCTTGCTAAGTGGATTTCCCAGCCTTAGGTTCTTTTGTTTGAAAACAAAATAGAATAGACTTATTGTCTTGCCTTGCGTATTGTGAGGTTTTTGCCCCAGGCTTGCTTTTCCTGAGCTCTCCTGATGGGAGCGTTTAAGCCTTACCATCAGATCTCACTTTCCCCTGGCCCGGAGGATCTTATCTTGCCGTGTCTGAGTGCTGGGTGGAGATGAGCAAACATTTCTTTGGAGTGAGCACTTGTTACTCAGCTTGTCTCTGATACAGAAGTGGGGTGAGGTGATGACTAAAAACTGACAAAGCTTGTTGCCTTTTCTTCTTTTCAATATAATTGAAATGATATAGGAGTAATTTTAGGCTGCATAGACTAAGTGAGTGAACAGTCTTTATAATCTCAGCTTTTAGAATACTCTTGAAATTGTGATATTTTGTTACAGAAACACAATACAGGACTCTTCTCGTCCTCCCCAGCATGAACGCAGCTGTACCTTTGTCAAAGAGCAGCAAAGTCTGGGTCCTCCTGTTGGCCTTGGAGCCAGGGCTTTCTCTTTCATGTGTGACCAGAGTTCATGTGTGTCAAGGGCGGGGGGGGGATGCTTTTATAGTGGTGTATATTGATGGAATGTATTACACCAGCCTGCAGTAACAGATAAAGAAATAAATTGTTTAGAGCTTAAATCAAGCCTGTATTTCTTCAGAAGATGTAATGTTAGGAATAGTTGGTTTTTAGATTGAAATATAGAACTTCAGTCAGCCTTCAGGCTTTTCTTTTTCATCTTTCAAAAAACTAGTTTGAATTTTTACAGGGAAGTAGTCAAATATAGAAATGAAAAAATACATTTTGTAACTTCTCTGGGTTTTATTAGTGGTGGGATATTTTCCACTATGGTGCATTAATTCATAGTATAAATAAACATGTTGTGCAGAAAGCATGGGAAAAGAGTAGGTGTGGGGCAGAGCCCTGGTGCAGGTCCCTGCTGCAGCAAGGCAGAGTCACAAGGGCTGGTGTTTAATGTGTTTATACCAGTTCCTGATAGCAGACAATGAAAGATAGTTAACATTTAGGAAGGCAGCACAGCAGCACAGTATCAGCCATCTGAGTTTTTTCTTGGTTGATATTTTTCTCTCAAGGTACACTGAAGTGGCTGCAGAGCTCCCGGGTGAGGGATGGGGCCGTGGCACATCAAACATGCTCACAGTCTTGGGGTTACTTTGCCTTAGCAAGGAAAGTGTATCAAGTAAACTGTCTATATGAACTTAAATATTTTCTGAGCCAAATTCTGATGTATTAGATTTGTTTTGCACTTCTGGAAAACAAATGAAATTTCTCACAATCTCCTTTTAGTGTAGTATTGCATAGGCCTGGTATAAAAGAGAAATAGTATTTGAGATTTCAAGCAGATGAGTCAGTGTTTTTTATTAAGTAGGTCAAAGCATGGGCTTTCTTTTCTGCTTTTAGAGTCAGTACCAAAGGTACATTTATTATTATTTGTAATTTAAAATACCTAAGAGAACCAAAATGAAAAACTGTTGTTCAAAGCTAAAATTCTCTTACATATCTCAGGCTTCACCAGCTAAACCACTTTGACTCTTTTTAATATGTGTCATTTAATATCACAACTATCCCAGCTTGTTAAAATAAATGTGTTTTTGTGAACTATATCTTAGTGTACAATTTTAATAGGTTAAGCAGATGACATTACAAAGAACAGTTCTGAACTGTACTATTTATTATTTAACAGTTTCTTTGTAAACTATTCACAGCTGTAGTAACAACCTTTATTTTTGCAGATTGAAAAGGATTTTTACATAGCCTAGTTTGTCTCTAAGTGTTTTGAGCTTTCCTTTTATTATCTGAGTGAGTATTCATGTAGATTTGTGAAATGTGCTTTTATCTTAAAACGGATGTAGCAGCTGAGTATTTTAAACAAAACACACACAGCTTGGATATTCATATCTGAAAAAATACTTCTGTAGTCAGTGATTGTGTGCAGATAGACTGGAGGATCTTCAGATGAAGATGTAAAAGTTCCTTGAGCTTAACATAAACTGCCAGAAGTTGTTCATTTATGTCATCATCATGCTTCAGGGCAGATAACACACTTTTGTTAGTAAATGTAAAAGAAACTTTAAAACGTTCAGCCCATGTTGTAGTTTTTAGATTCCTCTCTACGCTTTTACTTACTGATTGTCATTATATAATTAACCTACAGCACAGTCGATGTTGCCCCGAAAAGCTCCACTAATTTATTCTGGGAGTCATGTTGATCTGGTGTCTAAAAATTGTGTTTAAATAAGGATTTCAATAAGGATATATTTGTGCGACAGGTATTTTCATTATATATCCATAGTATGTGTGTGAGGGAACCTAAAGAGAAAACCCTGCCCATCTAAAGGCAGAAGTATTTTACTCCCCAGGCTACAAACCCGTAGTAGAAGCACCTTGGTCAAAGACAGCACCACAGCTCAGGGGGATATAATTGCCAGGGGCAAAAGTTCCTGCAGGAGTCAAAGTTTTGTTCAGTAAAATTCTAAATTGTTTTACTTAACAGCAGCATCACTGGGAAAGTAGCAGGTGAGCAAGTCAGTATAGTGAATGTTTCAGGGATCTAAGGTCCATCTGAGCCACTGAGACATGGAGATGCCGTTTCCAGGGCTTATGTTGCAAGAGCTTAAAGATCAAATGGAAGATAAATAGTTAAAATTCTGCTAATGAGGAGGAGGAAGAGGATTTTCACACCCAAACTGAGACAGGCTGAATGTTTAAGATCTGTCCAAGGGACAGGTCTCTGCTTGCACTTTTCTCCCACTGGAGGGACTTGGTTTCAGGCTTCTGCTTCCAAGGTAAACTTTCCATAGGGATCCCCCAAGCCAGCCCAGCTGGCAGGTTCAGTGACCCCTCCCTCCCTCCCTCCCACAGTCTGAAGGGTTCCTTTGTAGCTCCACCTTCCAGTCTTCTATTCTTAAAACCGTGGCCCTGAGTGTTTGGTGCCTTTTAGCCAGAAGAGCTCCATGTGTAAGAAAAGCCAGGTGTTACAAATGGCAGCTTTCAGACTATTGTTGCACGCAATTTCAGGGAGGAACTCCTGTTTTACCTGACACTTTATTACGTTCTTGCTTTTCTCAGCCATGATCCAGGCTGTGATAATCCTTTGGGTGCATTTCAGGAGTGTTAATCACAGTGCTTGCAGTTAGAGGAACCATCGCTGGCTTGTCCTTGACATTTGTGAAAGCCCTGCTAGAGTATCTGAGGGATTGGTTTCAGACCTAAGTGGCTCGAGGGGTCAGGTCTGCTCATCACTGTTACTGCCTATTAATTTGACTCTTCTTCTTTTCTTTAAGCTAATGTTCTATTCTGCCCTATCTGCTACCGACTTATGCCAGTGATGACTTTTATAATTGGTAAATTGTTTTGTTTCCAAAACAAGTGCATCTAATGCACCTATTGAGCCAGTATCCCTCCTACCAGAGTGTAACATCTATTGGCTGTTTTAAAAATAGAATTCTTTGACAGTTTTGTATTTAAAATATCTAATAGTAGTTTATTATTTTAATAGTTTTATAATATAAAGTTTCTTAATTAGCTTATATAGTGCTGCATTTCAGAAAGGATTTACCCAGTAAACTGAATGTTCTGAAGTAACAGTAGTAGTGCCCTGTAGAAAAGAAAAAGAGCATCATATTAATTTAAAACTTGTTTGAAAAAGTCTGCATTTCTTTTTCAGTTGGGTTCTCACTGATGTTGACAGATGGAAAGGCCAAGAGATCAAAATAACTTTAAGATAGTGAAGAACCAAACTGAAAATGGTAAATGAGGTCTTGCTTTTGGTAGAACTGTATTTTATTATCTGAGATGCAGGGCTGGGAGTTGTACTTGATGACCCTTGTGGGTCCCTTCCAACTCAGCACATTCTGTGATTCTGTGAGATGTATTGCTTACTCAACAAATTTATTGCTTATTACAGAGTTCTCAGTTCTCATTACAGAATGATTGTGGGGAGATAATTTTTAATGAAGTCTTCATTTTCCTTGAAATGCTGTCTAAACTATCATAACACTTGCTATATTAAAGCTGGAATATCTTTTGTTTCCCCTGTATTCAGCTTAACTAATATAAAACTAGTGCAGTTCTTAATCAAATAGTAAAATAACTGACTGAACAACATTAAAAAAGAAGATAAAAGTGGTGAAGTATAAGTTTAAACATTTTTTGTGAAGTAACTAAGAATGTAAAGCTTTCAGTAGTTTTTTTTTTAAAATCTGACTGGTTCCAGTGTGAGATCATCTGTGATAGTCTTTCTGGCTGACAGGCTGGTAGAGTGGAAAAACTTCCGTCTCAATCTCTGATGTTACAAAAATGACTTAATTATCATGATTATAACTATTTTCTGGCGTCAAGAAACATCTTCTGCGATCATAGCTAAATAATGCACATAATAAGAAAAATGTCCATACACCGAAGATTTTATATGAAAATAGAGAAGATGGTAAAAAACGAGTGGAAACTGCTGCTGTCCTGACTCTGTGGAACAGAACTGGGTTGGAGTCCTTCAGGAGCTGTGAGCAGCAGGAGCAACTCCTGTGTTAGTTCAGTGCTTTAGCTGCAGAATACCTGTCCTCTTACTGATGGATGGGGAGGTTTGAGCAGCAGCCACTTAATTTGCTGGGTTTAACCGAGTTTTGATGTTCCTGTTATTATTCATGGTGGCTTCTGTGAGGTGTGTAATTGCATGGTTGGAGCTGCAGTGTGCTCAGCACTTGGGTCCTGCTGCCAAACCCTTTGTTGGTCTGGTCAGCTTGAGCAGGTCACTCGAGCTTTGATCCGACTTCATGTGTAAAATCTCAGCAATGTTTGCCTACCTTTGTGATTGAATTTAAGCTGTTACTGGTGAAAAGCTCTCATTAAGAGTGGGGATGACAATGTTATGGTTACTTTTCAGAGATAATTGTGCAGTGATAATTATAGAGTAGGAGAAGGATTTTTTTGGAAGGAGTAAAAACAGAAGGGAGCTGTAGTTTTTGGCATCACACAGGGGTATGGCTGACGTGCCCTGCACTGGTCCTTGGCGTGGCTTTGCTGGCAGGATTAAAGGCTCTTTGGTGTCCCCAGCAGTGCAGTGCAGCCTGCACCATCCTGCATCACAGGGCATAACTGCATCTTCACTGCCTCTCTGGGCCAGGCTGGTCTGTCCCTGTGGAAAATCAGGGGGAGTAAGTTGTTGGCAGACCCCAGGTCAGTGCCTCTCTGGAGGCTGGCAGGGCTGCCATGTCCCGTGGCTCTCCCTCTGGACCAGACCCTGTAAGTGCACTGCAGACAGACACCTCTCCAAGGTACAGCCACGGGAATCGAAGTGTCCCAGTGCTCAAAGCATGTTTGTGTTTTGATTTTCGCCCTCGTGACATTTCGCTGTCAATACAGAAAATAAGGCAGCTGAAAAGGTAAACCCTTGTCTTTGTCTTATCTTGCAGGCCGAAACAACAGCAACAGAACAATTTTTCCTTGTTTACTTCCACCAAGGGCTGGAATTTCAGAGGGGTAAGTTTAGTGTTTTGTTCACACTCTATGACATACCCTCCTCTTTCATTCTGTAGCAGTGTAGCTTTGCAGTTAAAGCATGATCTGTGAGGACTAAAATCATGGCAAAACAGACTGGAACTTTTCATTTTCTGCCCTCCTAAAAGGCTTTCTAAAAAATACCAGCACTTTTTTTTTTTTACATGTGATTGTCTGTATTATTATGAGGGATATGGGAGGTAGTTTCAAGTAGGTTAATGTACAGTGTGATTTAAGAAAAAGGGTGTATCTTCATATCTGAAAATAAGTAATGAAAGCTGAACTGATACATACTGTTTAAGTGCTCTTTTACTACATTACAGATATTTGTAAAGTTACTTGTTTAAAGTTTGTATGTGTGAATTTTTCAGGAGTGCCCTTGGAGATTCATAACAAAATGGCACAGGTCTCTTACAAGGCAGAAGGGAATAGGTTTTATTTCTGTTTCGTTGACTGAGCAGGGAAATACAGAAACATGGGGGCTCCCACAGTGACTGGAAAGAGACATGAAAAGCAATGCAAGTGACACTGAGAACCTTAATATCTGCTGATGGTATCAGAAGCTTTCATTCTTGTCTGCTTTAGAGACCTTATGTAGGTTAATTTGTTCAGGGAGGAACGTTGTCCCCTCTCTGTTCCCTCTGAAACCCTCTACACCATTTGTTGGAAAACTTCATGTGCTGCTGGTGGTGTTCACATGGCAGAGGTGTGTTTGCCATGTGTGTCAGTACTGCAGCCTGGGATACAGTCGAGGAAAAGAAGTTGTCACTTCAATTTGTATCCAAGTCACAGTAATTCTTTGGTTAAAGAAAGGGCTTTCCTGTCTTGCAAACCTATTTTGGTATAATAAACAGTAAATTACCGTTACCTGTAAGTTGGACTGGCTTGTACTCAGGAGAGCATATCAATTTGTTTTCTCTGAGTTTCATCCAACAAAACATTTAAGTAGACAGACATAAATGCTTTGCTTAAAGGGTAAATGGCACTGACAGATTTACTGGTCTGTGTTGCTCATAATATGCTTAACATTAGAATGAAAAATATTTTTTAGTATCTGACACTGACTTTTGCATTCTAATTTGGTCTTTTAAATTGAACATCCCCTCTTGTTTATTGTGAGGGAAGAACCTGTGTCAGCTGTTCACTTGCTCCGTTTGGATGCTGAAACCAAGATAGCTGAGCACTGGAAAAGGTGTCTCAGTGTCTCTTGATGTTTGCAGTGTGTGAACATTAATTTTATTTTGGTGGATGGAAATACTGTGTTATGGAAAGCCCAGTGAGAAGACTTGAGGTCATGAAGGTTTTCCTAGAGATGGTGAATGATAAAAGGTTTGCTTTGATGGCTTTTCTCAAGCAGGACAAAAACCTTATTGGGTAAAAGAGCGAAGTTGATGTTGGCAGTGGAGCAGAGCCATGCTTGAGTATAACAAACACTGACTTATTCATAGCTATGTCTTTTTCCAATTTCTATGCTATTTCTATATTATGTGATATAGGACATTATAAGACTATAATACAGGGTTATTTTAACAGTCACAAAAATTAAAAACTAATAAAATGATTAAGCACCAAATCGCAACTTGTGTTCTTCTTCCTATCGTCACTTTGCAGTTGCTTCATGGATTTTAAATGTGTCTGTATCATGCTGATAAGAGGGCATGTTAAAGCATCTTTGAACATACACCAACATAAACCTCAAAGGGAGATAAGGAGGGCCCAGATGCTACACATTTACCAGAGAAACTCCTCTGCACTTCTTTTCCTCTCCTTACTTAAATTTATCAGAAACAGCTTATTTCTGTCTTGAGTAGCTCTCTTGAACCCCATAATTAGAGATTTATGGCTGGGGCTTGGTAAGGAGAAGAAACAAAAATATCTGATGGGATGGGGCAATTCAGAGGCAGGTCCCTAATGAATGTAAAGAAAATAATAGCAAAGATCTTGGCACACAGATCAGTATTAATCCTATTTTGCTTTACCTTCTGGTTGCCATCAACTCTCACTCTTCTCATCTCCATGTCACCTTTCCCTTAAAAGCTTGATGCAGATGGGTGGCTTTTCTCAGCACCACTCTTTGGTGCTTATACATGACAGAGCAGGTCAATATATGCTGCTCTTAGTTGTATGGAAATTATGTGTTATGTTGCCATGGAGGGTGGCAAAGAGTTTTAGTTCACAAAGCATTCCACCAAACAGGATTGCATTTGTACAGTCACACACACACAGTTAGGTGTCAGGATTAAAGCTGCTGTGGGTTTTTGCTAGGAATGATCCAGTCTGGAGTTGCACACTTGTGTGCTATTTTTTTCTCCAGTAAGAGTAGTCAGTCTTACAAATAAGGAAGTTCTGAATTCAAGAAGACTAAGAAGAGAGTATGAGACTTCAGCTTCTTTATCTGTTTCCCTTCCTCTCCCTTGAAATCACCCACTTTCTGTTTTGGGCTGTAGGCAGAGCTGAAGAGATGCTGGTTTTGTCTGCCCTTATCTCTGCTCTGTCTCTCCACTGTTCCACCAATGGAGAGCATCATTTCCTGCATCCTTTAAACAAACATCTGAACCACTATGAGCATTTCTCTGTTCCCACCCCCCTCTGCCACACACAGCAAATTTGGCTGAAGAGCTTAAGTGCTAAAAATAAATAGTGAAATCTAAACCAACATTTTGTACTTGAAATAGATCGAGGCATGTGTTCGGTGTGCAGTTGCCTGAAGATAATTTATTGCAACTAGGTTTCTTCCTGTTTCCTCCTTTTTTATTTCTTTTTTAGTTTTGCAGAAGCATTTAACTAACTAATCTGCAGATGTGGTCATCTGTGGGGAAGGATGATCTAATTTATGAGAAACCTGACACAAAAGAAGTGTTAAACATGTTGAAGGTCCATTTTAAATGTGTAAGTGGTTTCTTTGCTGGTTTTACTGCATGTGTGTTTCTGGGGAAAATGGGTGTCTTTCATGCCAAATGGGAAGAATTCAACACTTTTCAGGCAGTATTTACAAAATAGCATATTTATTTTTGTCCAGACGGACAGATTTCAGTTATTCCCTTCAGGGTGCATCAATCTCAACAAGATCAGAATTGCCAAGAGAGAAGTTCTCTCTCAGCAGAAACTTGATGATTAATTACATCATTATTTACTACCATAGGAAGCACCTCTGTACCTCTCCTGGATTCTGACTCGTTTTGTTTAATGTCTGTATCCTCTGATCTTCATTTGATCCAGCAATGACGTTACCTGTAACAGAAACTTATTAGAAGTGGTATCAGTGAGGCCTTTATTCATATTTGTTTAAAACCAAGTTATGCACTACTGTCTCTAGATCAAATGTGCTTAAATACCATTATCTCTTAGTATGTCCAATATGACTTTAAAATACAAGTTGTCATATGCATTAAAAAGCAGACACAGTTTTCTGTAATTTTAATGTATTTTGTATGCACAATTTAAATAGCTCCATGGAGGGGGATGGTGACTTTGTGTCATTAACAGCATGTTTTTCTATCTGATTACTTCATGTAATCACAGCATAGCTGTGAGGGAAATAATTATATGTGTTATGACTTAACAGTCAGGGACTGGTTCCTTCCCGTGCCATGGACAGACCCCTCCCCATGGGGGAGTCTGGCTGGCACTCCTGCTCTCCCACGACCCCTCTGCTGCTGCTGCTCCTCCCTTTACATCTGCAGAGAGTTCTGTTTCTTCCAACCTCCTGCAGCAGGTGAAGGAGATGCCAGCTGGATGCTGGATCCCTGATCCCCCTCATCCCTCTTTCTCTCTGAAGAGTAAAATTGCTTTCCAAGAGATGATGTATTCCTCTGTTCCTCGCTCTTCCTCTGGCTTCTCTCAGTGGGTTCAAGCTCTTCCATTTCCAAGTGGAATTGCCTCAGCCCTTCTCCTTCAGCGCCTCTCTCTGCTCAGCCTCTGTCGAGGTGCTGTGGTGCCGCTGTCCAGCATTGACCTGTCCCGGACCAGAACATCTCTATATCTGATATTAAATATAGAATGGATAAGACTGTTCTTGCAGTTCTTTCTTTGCAGCCTTGCTGGAGCAGGGAATCTTTACCTCACACTGTTGATAGCAGCAGAATGATGATAGACAGTTCAGACTAGAGCTTAAAACTGTAGCAAAGCAGATACCCTGGACACTGATTTTTGTTCGTAAAAGAGTTGGTGTTGATGTCTCCCTGCTTATTCTATGGGCGGAGTTTGAAATGGTTCAGCTCATTATTGGTTTTGTTTTTGAACAAACCATTGGAACTCCTGTTGATTAGTCACAAGACTCATTCCTCTTGGAACAGCAAGGTTTATGTTGGCAAACAAAGAGAGATGCTATCAGAAATTCATTGTGTGGCATTTGCGTAACTGGATAGCATTCAGTTCCATCTGCAGTTTGAAAACACACATCAGAATTGTTTATTCTTAATGTATACACTGAATTTAAGAAGCAATTCAGGGTGGCTGGTTAGACAATTTTGAAGAATCCAAAATTGTATTATTCCAAACTTGTGTGCTGACTCAGCATGGTTTAATTACCATAACTCCTATCCGCAGTGTGTCATGTTAGGTTAGTCTTGTCATGCCAGGATGTTTTATTTGAAATTCCAGCAAAACATGGTTTGTTGATACCTTAGTTCTTGGGTCTGTAGTAAATGTCCACGTATTTTTGTAGGATCAATAGCAGTGTAAATTATAAACTCCTCTTCATACAGCAGTGCAGCAAAACTAAATAACATGTGCTGGAGAGACATCTGTGAGCTGGTTCTAAAGGAGTTAGTTCTGAGGGAGAGTGACACAGGCTGGCCTAAAGACTCCCACAAGATTCCGATAGTTGGGACTCAGGTAGCCAAAGCTGTGCACGTCTGATGAGCTGTCATCTCTCCTGCTGTCTGGAGAGGGCTGCACTGCTTAAGACTGTGCAGTGACTTCATTAGCTGTTTTGTTAAACTTTCCGTGCCTGTACATCTCAAGTCATCTGTGAGTTAACTATATGGTCATTAAACCTGTCCACCTCATTTACAGAGGTGCTTTCAAGCTAATTACATGCTAGTTATAAAAAATACACTTTAGATTCTGTTTCTTGGGGCAAGAATTTTGACTTGTGCTTATAGAGCAGCCAAGGCATTCTTGGAGACCTTTGTAGACTTTTACATCTGCAAGACTCATGATTTGTGTTGTAAAGGGTTATGACAGCTCAGTCATTCAATTAATATTCTGAGGTTTTCTGATAATGAAAATAGTGTGATATCTCCCATTTGGAAGGATTTCTTACAATTTCATGTTAACTTTTCACAGAATGGATGTTTTTTTGAAAAATACTTTGTAAGGTCATTCTGTTAATGTTTTAGGGTTTTATTTTATGGATCTTTGTAAGTGCTTTGTAATGAGTTTATTTTTGTTCCGGGTGTGGTTTGTTATTTATAGTAGAAATATTCTGTATATGCTATAAACCTGTCATGCCAGCTATTTTGCACACACAAACAATACTGAGCTAGAAGCAGCATGTGATGAAGCAGATAGGTCCAATTGTCATTCTCTTAGGCTGAGTTGGATGTTCTGTTATATAGCAGATTTCCTGTCTTTAATCATGGACTGGGTGTTACCTTGTACTCCTGCTGTCATCTACTGTTCTTGTCTTTGTTCAGCAGCAGATGAACTTGACCCTTGTTCAATTTAACTCAAACCAAACTCTGCCCATTTCTTTGTATTTGTTTGCCCCCACCCCACCAGTGGCTGCTCTTTGAGAACACGTGATGTGAAATTACTGTTTCCTATGACTTTGTTTCAGCAACTTGCCATGGTTAACAGGGTGATGCTGCTGTCCAGCTGGATTTGATGCCACTCAGTCTGACAAACCAACATTTTAGAAGCAATTTTTAACTCCGTGTTGGTATTTTATTGGTGCTACACTGTTTCAAGTTAACAGTTTTATTATAAAATGTCCAGTGGACACAAATGGCTGCACACATGGACTTCAATTGCTGTTTTGTTTGGTTTTCTTCTTGAAAGCTAATATTGTGGTGAGAATGTACACAGCAATTAAAACCCATGGCTTTAAAACCATGACTCTTTTAAGCTCTTGACACAAATGCATAATAAGAACAATATGATGGTGTCTTCTATTTATTGCAGCCTGGAAACAAATTTTCTTATTACAGTAGCAGCCAGAAAACAAGGTCTTTGTTTTGCTAGATATCATGTAAACATAATAAACTATTCTTTCTTGAAAGAATTCACAAACTAAACATATGTAAGAATGTACTGTGACATTTCTTAAATAATACTCAGTTCTTTAGAGTAAGTTCAGATCTGTTGAAGCTCTTAAGCTTCATTCATGGTGACAGATTTTTGTAGTTCCTGGGTTCTGCTATATGTCTTAAATGGAATATCCTGTTCTAATTGAGAATTTATGTAGCATTGCATAGAATATGATCCTAACATGATTAGAGGTATGTTCTAAAGATCTGTAGAATGCACATTTAAAAATAATTATTACATTGCTTTTGATGCAAATATTGTACACTGGTGTTGTCTCTTTCTAGATTGTGGTTAATTGTAAAACTTTCCAGAGAGATTTAAATTCAGTGTTTTTAAAACACTCATAATGCACAATGAGAAAACAGTTTTTATCAGTCTGTGCCAGCAGGCTTCCCACTGAATTTGGAAAACTTACTTCTTTTCCAAGCACTCTTTTCAGTTGTTCACCACCTTAGATGTTCACAGAAGTGGCAATCTAAGTTTCAGCAATCCCTGTGTTCTCACAGGCACTTCCAGTGCAAAGCAGACCAGTAGCCTTGCGAGAAGGTCGTGGAATGAGGGTGTTTATAGCAATCCTAAAAAGATTAGATTGCATGTCCTGGCTGGAAGGACATGGAGAAGGACTAGGAGGAGATGAGAGGGGCACTGCAGCTTCCTGGGGGTGCTCGCTTGGGCAGTGACTGGGGCAGTTTTGCATAATCTGCTGTTTAATTAAATTCTTACGGCTTTTTACTGTCATAATATTTTGTTGAAGAGTGCAGAGCCTCTGCTACTTACAGGAGAACTTAACTCCCCTCATAGCTTAATTCTTCAATGCTTTCCATATGCCACTGTCACCTACTGAAATGAAGTAAAGCTTCAGAACTTGTTTTGTTTGCTTTATGGAGGAATCTTGATATCTTTCTTCAGTGTAATGGGATTTTTTTCAATGAACTTTTTTTTTTTTAAAACTAAATATCCAATAGTAACCATTTATCAAATGCTAACTTTGAGGATTTCCAATAGGTAGATAGAAGAATGGTTTGACAGCAACACAGTTTGAAGTCAGCTCCCTTACAGCAGTTTCTAGAAAGAGGGGACAGCTGCAGGGTTTTTGGATGGCCTGATTGATTGATGCTTGTGAACCTGCATGTAACTTATTTAGGTTTTGGATGGGAAAAGGGAATGTTTTCCTCCACCGCCCTTGGATGTGTATGTTCCCTTTTGTGCAGTTAAAAATCCTAGTTGCAGCAGCAGGAAACTGCTCTGAAAGAAGGAGGTTTATGTATTTATTTGACTTCATTTCCTTAGTTTTAAGAACTGTAGAGAAGAAAGCAACAGTGAATCTGCTTAGGTAGTTTTGCTTGCATTTTGCTGTGATTTTTACGAGATCAGCCAGCAGAAGATACTTGGCAAAGTCTGTATTCTGTCTGAATATATGCTTATCATGTGCTGCTTGTTACAAACACTTGACAGGCTTCAGCCTTGTGCCACCCTAGTGCTTTGGGCATTTTACAAGCGGAAATACCAAGGCAGGAAGGTTTGAGACTAAATGTTGTCAGACTTGCTTTTCCTTTTTAAAATTTAAATCATGAAGACCTTGTGTTCATTCTCTGTTCTTGAAAACCAAGCTACAGCAATATTTAATTCCCTTTGCCCAGTGTCTTGTGGATGTTTCTGGCTATTTCTTTGATCCTGTGTTCAGCCCTGTCTTGTTTCATTCCATGTGTTGTTGGACTGGGCAGCACTGCTGTAGCACAGAGACAGAATGAGCAGCTTTCATATATTTATCTATTTTGAGTTGGCCAATTATGATTTCTGGATCTCGATCATTTGAGGCAGTTGCTGGCTGGAATCTGGATGTGATAGATTTGCTTCCTTGGTATTTGTGTGGGTGTTTACAATGTAAGTAAGTTCCAGCTGCACTCTCTTTCAGGTGGATGCCCTTGATGCTGCAGAGCACCTTGGAGGTGACTGCAGGGGAAAACCAGAGGGAATGTTTGCTTTCCTCAGAGGTTAGAAAGCAGGTTTTGCCATACCATTAATTTCTGTTGATTGATACGGGTAGGGGGCCAGAGTGTTTTAAATGTTGCTTATTATAGTGGTGAGAGAAAGTCTGGCCAATCTTATACCTGACACAAAGCTGAAATCTGTGGTGTCTGCCTTGAGGCTTCTTAAGTTCTGCTGGCTGCTGAGGCAGGGGGTTATAGGTGGCCTAGGAAGTAGTGCAAGTGCAGATATAAAGAAGCACAACAAGTTCAAGTGTTTGCATGTTGTGGTCTCCAGGAAAGGGAATACGGAAATCCAGATGTTACCAGGAAGTCTGACTGAAGAATGCCTGCCTACCTGACCTCATCTTTGGTGCAGTGCAAGACCTGGGAATATCAGAACACTTGAAAAAATTGGCCCCCTATATTTGATGCTGGGTGAGGTTTTACCAAATGCTGATAGCAGAGGATTAGGGTCTCCTGTATGGGATGAAAGATTGTTTAAGAAATAACTTAGATTTAATGACAGATTATTAAAGAGAATGTAAAGAATCCTTGAAAAAAAATCCAGGCTTTTATATAGAATTTATATGTATTTCCTTTGAAGAATAAACCATGTTCTGCTGGAAAAGTCTGAAAAGAAGGTGGCTAGATTGGGTTTTAGCTCATCTTTAGGCAGGGAAGACAGGCCAACAGCATTTACATTACCCCAAAAGGGAAAGGCTTGAGTAATTTTTTGAACCCCTGCCCTAAAATGTCTGCTTTCTGAAGGGCCTTTCAATTAGCATTTTCTGTCTGCAGAGGTGTCACAGCTCCTCTTCTCAAAGGAACTGGTGGCTCACTGGTATCAGTTTCACCTTTTATCTTCCTCCAAGCTCAGCAGAAACTTTTTGTTCTCAAGAAAGATCACACCAGCTCGCTAAGGACTTGTTTACTTTAAAAATGAAGTTTGAAATGCTGTTATCTTCCTACCCAAATGTGCATTTATCTTGACCTTCTTGCCTACTGGAAATATGCAGCTGGCAAAACCAGCTCTGTGCTTGTAGATCTGAGCAAGTCACAGAAGACTGAACAAGATAGAGACAGATCAAGAGTGAAGTGTAAGGATATAGAGCATGTGAACTAATTATCTCTATGTGTGTGTGTATATATATATAGTTAAAACAACTCACAGGATATAAGATATTTAATAAAAGTTGAATAATTATTTCCAAATAATTTAATTAAAGGAGAAAGGAGATAACTTTTTAAAATTACTTTTATTATTTACTCAGTCATAATCTCTTAAATCTTTATGTTTATTCATGTAAACTTCTTAGTGTGTTTCACATTGTTTTTCCTAATTTTTAGACCACGTTTTTAGACTGAATTAATCTTACCCTTTAACAGAATTTTCAGACACTTGTAAATAACTTAGTAAAACAAGATTTGAAGTACTTCTTTTGGGGGTTGAATTCATCCTTCAGTGCCATGAGCCGATGAAGCTCTGCTTTAGAAGTGAAATGACTCAGTCGCATCAGTTAAACAGCTGAACTAAAAGAAAATCCCAGATTGTCCTTAGACTTTTTTCAGTGCTTAAATTATTGTGGAATACCTTCACTGAAAGTAAATACCACAGCTTCTTATACAAGAGATACTTGTTTATGATTTCTTTCAGCTTCTGGTAGCTCTGCCTCCTACCTGACTCTCCTTTGAAACTTGCAGCAAGGGAGGATGTAAATACTGAGGGTGCTGCAGGACATGCCCCTTCTTGGTCTCTGCAGATGAACTGTGCAGTAAACAGCAGCACTGATTAAATGTGCAAGCAATGGCCTCAAACTTGGTAAAGCAAAGACTTGTCAGTGTCTAAATGGCATCCAGAAGTTTAATGCCTGGTGTTCTGATTGCATATTTCTTGAGTGCTGGTGTTAACAAAACATGGTTTTAATAGTAGCATTCTGTTATCAACCAATACTCCCCTTCCCTGCACATGACAGGTCTAATTCTAGTTTAACATAGACAATGTAGTAAAATAAGTTTGCATGTTTGCATGCTTTGCTGAATATATGGTTTGAACTTTGCATCTGGTGATGTATAAACTGTGACAAAAATGTATTTGTCGTACTTGTGTGTTAAAATGGAACTGTTGACATTCACCTGTTTTCCTTTGTCTCCTATGAATACTTGACTGAACTTTCTGCACAATTATTAAGTCTTAAACACAAAAATCTGTTTGAAATAGTACTGGGAACATATTCAGTTGTCTAATATGACTAATAAAGAAGTTTTCTCAAATCAAGAATGCAGGATCTTAGACATGCATAGAAACTATTTTAAAAGGTAAGCACTCAGGAAACTTTTCAGTGTGTATTTATAGTGTGTGTACAAAGCATTAGAAAACTTCTCCCTGTATTTGTACTTGTTATGGACATTAAAGTCCATGTATGCTTTAAAAAAAGAACCAAATCTCCTATATCTCTCAGTAGTTTCTCTTTGCTGGTTTCTGAGTGTGACTCCTATAAAAGCCATATTAAGCCTGTGTTTCAACCACTTGAGGTGACTGTGGATTCCATTTTCTGGGGTCAGTATTCTGGACTGTTTTCTACCTAACTTTATTTAAGGGAAATTGATATCTCTGTATGTCTAGATTTTAAAGAGGGCTGCTCAAATGCATGCTGAAAGTTCTATATATAAATCATGTGCAAACATAAATTCACATGTGATGTGTATGAACTTAAAGATAAGCACCTTGTGAATCTTAGCTTTTCTTACCTTGAAGTAGAGTCGCTGAATTAGGTGGCCAAGGCAGACAATGAACTGAGTACATATCAAAGGAAAACACAGACTAGAAAATGCTGGTGACCCAGCTGGCAGTTTGAGAGGCCCCTGAAGACTCTCAGCATTAGCAAGTCAGTCTCCCTCAGTTGTTGTCTGCAGAATGATTTGACATGCAGATAGAAGAACTCTCAAGGAACTGTTACATTGTGCAGTTTGGATTACGAGTGGAACCTCATCCTGTGTATTTGCTGACCTCAAGTTCTCAGTCGCGTTGGTGGTCACACAGCAGTGTGTGTGTGTGTGTGTCCTCCTTGCAGGAGATCTGCACCTGTGAAATTTCAAGTGGGCTGGGAAATTCTCTGTCACTGAGGTAGCAACACTCTTATTTCCTATTTCTAGGGGAGCGATAACTGTAAGTAGGATGTTTCCTGATGCTTAAGATACAGTTACATTGAACTACCAGGGATAAAATCGAAGTTTGCACTTCCTTGACATATTTTCACATGCAGACTTTGGGTGATCTATCAAATTAATTTCCGGTCCTTTATTCTGGGCTGATTTTAAGACATTCTTTGCTGAATTCTTGCCATTACACTTTCTGTTAATTTAAGACCTCTGCTTAGCAGATCCCCTAACTTTTCAAACACTGAAATTGTTTTTAAAAAATAACTATTTGAAAGCTCTATCTAGTATCTACCACTGTTTTGTTTGCTGAGATCTCTGCATCTAGAGATAGTTGTCTGCCCTTGAGTTTAAAGCCCATTGCTACTTTTTAAGACTGGGAGGAGATGGACTGTGTTTCAGTTACTGAGTCTCGAACACCCTCCTTTTATTTTAAAAACATGTTAATGAACATCCTTGCCCTTACCACACTGGTGCCAGTCACCTGTTAGCAATTTGTAAAACACTTTTGTCTGTTTCAAATATTATTTGAAGCAGTCTGTGAGAGCAAACCACAACAGATAGACACGACAATACAAATCACTCAGCTTGTGACACTTGTAGTCTGCTGCATGACAGGAAGCAAGAGCAAACTGTGTGGCTGCACGGGGAGGAGTTCCTGCCCAAAACTGAAGGAGAGACATAGGGACTCCTTTGTAACAAAGACTTTTCATTGTCACGTTGACCATTAAGAAACCTTCTAAAATCTGAGTACAATACAAAGTACCTCATGGTGTGGTGCTGCTTTTTTGTGCATTATCAGGTAAGTGTGAATTCGGGATCTTGTAACTACTGTTTGTGTGTGTGTAAGCTGGAATTGCACAGATGCTGCTTCCAAACATGCCAGGACTTAAAATTCGGTATTGATTAAACCAAAATGTTGCTTAGCAGGAATGTTTCCTTCTGTAGGGAAAGAAAGTTGTTAATGGTTTAGGTAATATACTCAGATATTCCCAATGGGATGGAGGGTGGTTTGTTTTTCTCCTTGTGTTGGTAGTTGGTTGCTGAAGGATGGTGAGTTTAGTCTTTGGTTTTGCTTTTTTACCATACACATGTAATGAACTTCTCTGTCTCTGTTTCCTAGTGTGAAAATGAGGATTTTGGCTGATGCTATTACAGCAATATGCCTTAGTTTATCCACTATCAAAGTGAAAGCTGGAACACATCCTATTTCCAGTGTATTTCTAGTGCTGAATGACTGCTCTGCAGCATGTGGATGTGCTGTCACCTGGAGAGCTGGGTGCTGTCACAGGCACTGCACTTGGGAAAAGATGGATAGAAAAGTATCAAGATTGATAATAACTGTAGAAAATACAGACTTTGTAGGAAATTTAAAAGATTTAGTGCATCTTGTGTATAGAAGAACAAGACTTGATATGAGGTACGAGTGTCTGTTTGTCTCTGAGTGTGTGTGAACAATTATAAAGTGGGCCCTTGTTCTCTGTATTTGCCAAGGGTAGCACAGGACTAAGTGGGCTTATTTCTTATCAAAGGACATTTAGGTTAAATATTTTTGGGATAAATGCTTCCTGATTGTAATGTTAATTAAGCAGTAGAACAAAGTATGTAATTAAAAATTTTTCAAACATATTTTATATGTTGCAATGGTTAACATTTAGTACTTGGTTGTTCTCAATGATTTGTGTGGGGTTTGGATTTTGGGCTATTGCTGTGTGAGTAAGAATAGCACATTAGGAACACAAGCGAACAGATCTCTAACTTTGCAGCTTCAGTCCTGGTTTATGGCATCCTTCCGCTTGTTGGACAACTAGAGAGCTTCCTCTCATTGAAGAAGCAAAGTTATTTCAAAATATTTGTGTCTGTGTTGACTAAAACTGTCCTTTGAAGTTCTTGAAAACACGTGATAAAGGTGGAGACCTGTTGTGAGGCCAGCCAGGGGTGTGGAGACCTCATCACTCTCTGCCCTGCCTGAGAGGAGGGTGCAGCCAGGTGGGGGTCTGGCTCTTCTCCCAGGTAACAGGGGACAGCACAAAAGGAAACGGCCTCAAGCTGCATCAGGGGAGGTTTAGACTGGATGTGAGGGAAAATTTCTTCACAGAAAGATTTGTCAAGCACTGGAATGGGCTGCTAAGGAAGGGGTGGAGTCGCCATCCCTGAAGGGATTTAGAAGTTGTGTAGATGTGGCACTGAGGGACGTGGGTCAGTGGTGGCCTTGGCAGTGACAGGTTAGTGGTTGGATTTGGTGATCACAGAGGGTTTTTCCCATAGAAATAATAATGTTACTCTGTGTTCAAAGGCCTGTGTGCTCTTGGATTTGCTGTGGAGAATGTGGCTTAAGTATACTGAACCTTAAGCCTGGATTCTCCTGTTCTACATGCTTTGTCCAAAATAGATAGAGCAACATGTAATTTCACTAAAAGTGGTATTGTTTTTGTCTGCAGAAAAGTCCATTTTGGGTGCAGCCATTTTCTCTGTTCTGTGTGATGCTGAAGAGCAGCACTGGAGGCACTTACATCAAAGCCACATACAGGGACCTGTCTGTGGGAGATGGGGGCGAGGCAGAGCAGCAGGAGAGAATTAGAGCAGGTCAGGGGGACTGCAGTTTGTGCACACATGAGCCCACTGAATGACATATAAAGTCCTTGTTTATGGAGATGATTTCATTGTGCTGCATGTAGTCTGATGCTGTGCAAAACATCAGGGATCCAACCTCCCTTCTGCAATGAGAAGCATCGTCGGATTTTTAAAAACAAAAAATAAAAGTAAAAAATAAATGATATAATGAAATAATAAAAGTGTCATTTGAATGAATCTGCTTTTCAAGCAAGAAAATTCTAAAGACGAAAAGGTCTTGTCTCTTACATACACAGGTGCAGCAGTTTGGGACTAGAATTGGTGGCTGACAGCTGTGATGAAATGTCAGCAGCAGCAGGGGCAGGTCACTGCTGTCCTGGTGGGGGAAGTCCCCGGGCCTGCAAGTGCACAACATTTTTGAGGATGGAGTTAGAGCATTAAAACTCCCCAACTTTGATTATTCTTGCTTTCACAACTAGGCTGCAAATGAACTCCCTCCACACAAGCATACAAGGCTTGGAGCTGCAACTTCATTACCTCAGTTTGCCAAAGGCAAAGGAATGCAGGGATTATTTGCATGGTGACTGTATTTCTTGGAGACATCAAGAACTGGATCTGACAGATACCACTGTTTGTGAGAACAGAAGATGAATCTAAATAGTGTATGGACTCTTGGGAATTGCATCTTAGTTTTTATTTATATGTTAGGTGAATTTAGAATCCCTAGATACCGGTTGTGTAAAATAAAAGCATAATTTATGTGGCAGTTTTCAAGTACTGACTAAGAAAGGATTGTATCATAAAGATGACTGTTCATTCATGTAACAAAAAAACTGCTATAAAGAAAGAAATGTAACTTATTTAGCTGTATTTGATTTGGACTTATAGTAAACTGTGCAAAAGTTTCAGTGTATTTAGCTCTGCCAGATTCCCGTTAGTGATCCTCTCCCCCGTCTTCCACAAAGGGGAAGGAAGAAGGTTATATAAAGACAGAATAAATACCAGTCCTCAAACAAAGCTCTGCTAATCCTTGTCCTTACAGCATCCCGTACATGCACACCCATTTCCTGTTGTTAATGTTAAACACATTGAATATAACTTTCATTTCATTGTTCACTTCAGTGTTCGTTTTACATTACATTGACCGGAAAATCTCAAATCCATCACAATAAGCACTGCAGAACTTGGGCTTGCTGTGGTGAGAGGAGGGTGAAAAGGAGCTGGCAGAGAATGGGGATGGTTCCTCAGAAGTGCTTAAATAGTTTCTGTGGCAAAGTCTTAAGCACCATAGATGACCTCACCTCCATTCCAGCTTTCTGCTGTACTGTAAGAGACTTAGAGCAGAGTCTCTTTTGTCATTTGTTTGTTTTCCTTGCAACGTGAAGAACAAGCAAGTTCTGTTCCTGACACCAGAGCCCAGGGCTCCTGCCAGCTCAACATGTGCAGGGTGGGAAGCTGCACTGACCACGCTGGGTCCCGGGCTCGGTGCAGACTGTGCAGTGGGGGCATCTCTGGCTGCTTTTCCCTTAAAACCAATAGAATTAATGTTTAGGTTTTTGTGCCACTCTTGAGAAAACGAAACCTGGAATGTCTCCGGTGTTCTGAACAGTAGAGGGCAGCGGAAATATACACGGAAACCAGTTCTATTATAAAATTGAGGAATTTTTGATTGCAAGTTCCTTTGGCCAATATGGCATAACGAATTGTGATACTGAAATGCAGGATGGCAGATTCTGTTCTTTAAAAAAAAATTATATTAGAGTGCAGTATTCTGAAATAATGGTCCCAAAAACATGTATGATACATCACTCAGCTGAAAAAAAAGCATCACTATCTGGGAAAACTCACTTTTAGATGTTTTTGTCTTCCCATGGAAGACACTGATGGAAGTGCCAGTCGTACAGCCATGGAAGTGAATGATAGAACTTTGGTAAAGTGAAAGAGGGCGTTAAAAGGTGATGGAAGATCCATCTGTCTCTGAAAAAGCTTAAACTCTGGGAATGAATGATCACTAGTTTGTGCAATTGTAATTGGTTAGCTCAGAACCAAGCAGCAGATTCAACAGGAGATGCAGATATTTCTTGCTGGGGATTGCAGACAGAGATGTTTGTGTGATTAATGTGACACGTTCCCTGCTATATGGATTTCTTTCTAGAACTGTGCATTGGATCAGCCAGGCCTGAGTTCTTTGGGTTGTGGGGTTTTTTGGTTTTGTTTTGTTTTTTTTTTTGGAAGGGGAGTTTTTTGCATCTCTACTTCATTTCAGACACTTAAGTGTCAGAGCAGCAGGAGCATGATAAGATGGAAAATGGGTAATCCTGTGTGAGGCTCACTCCTTTTTTCAGTATCAGTGGCCTTCTGTCATGAAGCTGAGTCGTGTGACACCAGTGCTGCCTCTTCTAGTTCACTCCTGAAACCTGCTCAGTGGGGTTAGAGCCCACCACCTGTGGCAGGAAATGTTGAATTAGTGATTATTCAACTAACCTTGACACAGAAGGTTATTAATTTCTTGCCTAGTAATTTCATACTCAGTTTAAGCTGGATATAAGGCATATTTTGTTAACTGAGTGATAACAGCATGTGAGGAAAATGTTGAAGCTTTTAGTCAGAATTTCTTCTTCTTGTATTAAGACAACTGAAATGTCCTTTTTGTTTTCTGCCTGTGTCATCTGTGAAACTTCTTGAAACATTTTAAATTAGTCTGCAGAATTGAAGTATTGTTTACTTCCCTCCCTGTCAAGTTTGTCATTGTTTCTTTCATTCTACCTCACTTCTTGCCTGCCTTTTAACATCTGGTTTGTACTATTGGTGCCTCATCACTGGACTCTGCCCTGACTCCAAGCCCTCCATACTCTGTGATAGAACTGACTGGGAGCTTGAGGACTTTGAGAGCACTTGCATGTGATTTGAAATGGAAACAGTGAAAACTTGAAACAGATTTTACAACACAGGAGCAAGAGCAGGTGGAATTTTTGGAGTTGTTAAAGGAGTAAATGCAGTCTTGGCAAGGGATATTTTTCAGGGCTTTTTAAGAGAGAGATCAACATGTTGGTTGGATAGGTGTGGACACACTGACAAACTACAAAGGGAAAAAGATGAGAATTTTAGTGACTGAATATTCTTTTGAACTTACCAGCTTCAGCACATGTTGGGGTTTAAGAATTAGAAGGGTGCACAGCAGCACTCATATATATTTGTATATATACATGTGGGTGTTGCTGATAAAAAAAGATAATTTATAGGATAACTGGATTTTTTTTAAAGGAATGTTGTATAAAAACAATGTAAGTAGAAATTCACATGGAAATTTGGATTATTGTTGTGATTTGATGTCTTTCTATAAAGCAAATGATGGTATGCTCCTGCCTTCTTCCCAGCTGCTTCAACAGTGACTGTAATTGCAAGAGCAGAAAACCATCAACAGGCTTTTGATGTGAAGGTTCCTTATAGATTGAAAATGCTCTCAGCTGGCTAAGGAGATACTGATTGGTTTTTAAAATTAAAAGAAATAATAATGTAACAGAGCTTATTTTCATGCAGACATAATCCACCCTTTGGCGGGTGGCTTGAACCTTTTCTGGCCTGTGATATTTGACTTTTTATTAAATATTTGGTCAGTTTTCTCCCCTCCTTCCACATTAATCCCCCTTGAATTTTATTTTTTACTCTACCTGGTTTCTTCAAATTGATTTTCTTTGATTGGTTTTGGTTTTTAACTCAGTTTGATAAAGATATTGTCCCTGATAAGACTGTGCCATAAACTGGAGAGGAGCATAAAGCCCATAACAGTGAATCCCTTCCTGCCTTTTCCTCAACAGTAAAAATGACCCAAAACTTTATTAGCCAAGTGGTTTTCCCTTTCCTGTATTGTTGCAAATTACATGTTTGTGTATATATTGTATATGCTAATGTGTGTATTTTTATATTTTAGTGTGTATGCATATGCACTTCTACCTACTTACATTTATTTAAATCATATATCCTAACTCCATTATTTACAAAGTTATTTTCTTCCAATTAGCAATATTGAAGTGTGTTCAAATGTATGTTCTGGAAAGACTGCTTTTTAAGTATTTTCATATGAAAACAACCTGCAATACCAGCTAATTAAATGGTTTTTAGTTTTTCTGTAGTTTGGACTTTTTGGTTTGAGGGGGTGGGAAAAGTCTATTTGAGTAGAATGAACAGATCCTCATTTGTTAAATAGATTTCTGTAAAAAAAGACCAAACAAAAAACCAAATCTTAAAAAGTAAGTTGTTTTGTGCTTGGTTTTGAAATGAGTCTGCGACTTAGAAGGTCTAAGGGTGTGATGTGCCTATGCAAATACATTGTCTTGAACTGTTATTTCTTTTTATACCAGTGTATGTGCAGACACATTTCGAAGCATTTAGAATGGACAATTTAACAAAAGTCAGCAATTCTTCTCAAAAGCATTTCCTTCTCTGTCACAGAATGGGTTTTGTCAAGCTATTTTTGTGTATCTTTGCATTTCATTTCCCAGGTGGTAAAACATGAACCTGTGGTATTGATAACTGAAATCCTGTGATGGAGAGGATGTTAATCCAGCCTTCCTATAACAATGTCTTATTGCTTTAATTCTTTTAATTAAATCACTGCTTTAATATATAATTGGATATTTTACTTTCTCATCTCCTGTGAGATAATTATGGAAAGCAACTCTTTCCTGATATGTTAACATCAGGAAGTGTCCTGTCTCTGTAACTGTGGATGTAGCCACAGCTTTTTAGGCAACAGTATCACAAATGTTAGGATTCAAATTTATGATAAAGAAGTTTTTTCAGCCAGAGGTACCCATTCAGATGCATGTAAATACACAGACACATTTATCATCAGAACATATACTCGCTACCTTTTTGCATGCAGATGTCTCCCTTTCCAAGATCTCCAAACACTGTGCAAAAAAGGGGAGTTATTGAAGCATTTCAAGCTCCCTTCATTTCCCAGCAAGGCAAACAGCCTCAGAATGTTTTGCAGTTCAGTTTGACTCATGTATGTACAAATTCCAAGAAAGCAATGCTCTGCAGTGAGGTAGCAGGTGGCACTTGCCCCTTGCTCGTAGCCTGGTTGGAGCAGTGAGGATTTTGTGTTCAGTGCATCCCTGCACTGCTCCAGGATGGCATTCCCAGGGAAACAGCGGGTACTGGAGGTGGGCAGTGCCCGAGGCATAAGGACAGTGCCCTGCCTTTGCTGCAGGTGTGATACCCACGGGGCTTCACCCCCAGCTCGGCGTCTGCCTTGGCCCTGAACCTCTTTCACTGGTCTTGGGGCTTGTGAAAGGAATACACAGGAGGTTGTTGAGATCAAAACGGGGTGAAGGTTGTATTGCTCGATGTGCTGTGTGATTTAAACCATCAAATGGAGAGCAACATTTAAGGGGGGATTTTCTGGAATGTGGGAGATTCAGAGTTCAGCTGTGTTGTGCTATGGCAACTGAGACAGGACTTGTAACTCCTTGGGGAAAAGCTCCTCACAAAGAGCAGGGATTAATTTAATGAGCACCTTATGCTCCCTGCACAATATCCACTGCAATCTTTGCTTCTAATCCACTTATTATGGGCAAAGAAATTTATCTGGGAGCTCAATTACTGGATTTTTTTTTTTTACCATGATGTTCCTCCTCCCCCTTATACAATGGTAATAGCCCTTGAAACTCAGAAAATTTAAAACATTCATCTTGCCTGCAGTGGTTAATATTTAACAATTTCTATATGAAATTACTTGTCTTACATAACTACTGAGACAAACTTAGAGAGAACAGGAGGAGTATAACATTGCAACCTTCCAGATAACAATAGCACAGTATATGTATTGTTGGTAGATTTTTTTTTTTGGTGTGTATTACTTTTCAGTAAGCAGGAGATCTGAAATACAGCGAGGGATGATCTTTTGGTTAGCACAATGAAGGATGAGGTAGAGCAAGAGATCTACTTTGTGCAGGCTGTCCCACACTTACTCAAGATGCAATTGCTTTTCTTAGACTTTCCCTGTCTTTTCATTGCTTTTGGTCTGTACACCCCAGTTGATCCAGATTTGTTCCTTGTGACTGTCTGGATATTTAGTTATGTAACCTAAGAGGTTGTCTCTAACTAAGATACAAGCACGTTCATTGCTACTAACTGCATTTTGTGCTGTGCTTTACCTGAACAGCCTTGCCTTGGACACTTGTCCTCATGGATGCTGCTTTGTCTGTGATACCTCCGTGTTTTGGACCCATTTGAATGTAGCACTTAGAAGTCCACACATGGCTGTGTAACTTCCCCTCTCCAGTAAAAGGCTGTTCTGCCTCTTTCAAGTTCACGTTAATGCTTTAGCCTTGCCTAGTGGGCTTCTACTCCATATTATGTAATTTATAGTCTCAGTCTGCTCTCATTAGATTTGGCCTGTGTTGGAAAGGCCACCTTCTGTGTTAATCTGTAGCCATGTGACTGCAGTAAGAGTCCTTTAATCAGTTATTTAACAAAGGAGATAACTATGTGTTGTGTGTGTGGTCATTTGTTACACTCCATTAGCAATGAAATCGAGTATATTCCATTGTAGAAAGTCTTTGTTACAGTTTCAAAATGCAGGCTTAGGCTTAGGTTAGCACCATTTTCATGCTTCTGTCCCTAAGGATGTCAGGCTGAAAGCAACAGCAACCCAAGCTGTGAATGCAGCTGCATCATGTTCATCTCTACATTACAATTATGTTAGTGTAGACTCAGGTATACCAGATCCATGCACAATTTTTAATTTATCCTTCTCTTGTAGAAACCTGTATTCCAAATCTAAACATCCTTCATTTTTTTTTATGCATACATTTGTCTACAGAAATCTAATTAGGTTTGAAGAATAGTCTGCAACATTCACTAGGATCTTAGGAAAGCAATCACTGACATGGATAGGGAAACCCAAATAGATGTCACCATAATTCCTGCAGTACATTATTATCCTCACTGTATTGACTGTCTGGGAATAGTACTTGATTGCTCAATGTATGTTTTGAAAAATCTTAAGTCCAGACTTTCAACGCAAAATACAAGTTTCTCCTCCTGACAGTCTCTTTAGTAACAAAAGTTCATATCATGTGCCAAAGTACAATTTACGTCATGGAATAATTACTTAGGCTTTTAGTTAGAACTAAGTTTCTTAATTGAAGTGAATCTCACTGAGCAGAAAGAGAGACAGCACTTAATTGGCTAATATGTTAATAGGTAGCTTTTCAACTTGTGAAAATAGAGCTTATACTCACATACTTGATTATTATAATGATGATGAGGGAAAACAGTTAACTATATATACTCATATGTGTATGTCTTCATTATGTGTACTTGTTTCAGGATCAAGCTAATGGTAGTTGATATTATTCATCAAAACTGAGCTTTTCTTTTAATTTTGTTTTATAGAAAAAACGAAAACAGAGTACTCAAGATGAAGATACAATCAGTATCTGCAGCCTGGATACAAGCGTGAGTCATTGAATTCTTTTTTTGCCTTCCCTCCCCAACCCCTTAAACTAAAATATGGTTATTAGGGGTACTCTGAAATAAACCCATTCATCTTCTCAGCTGTAGTGTTTCCATACATAGCATGAATAAGTTGTTCTGCTTATTATGAAAAAAATTGAATGTGCAATATTACTGCTCTCATTTTCCATGATAAAACTTTAAAAAGAAAAATGAAAAATCATAATGACAATTTATTGTAAAGCAGCAAATCTCTTAGTAGTAAGTAATTACCAGGATAAAAGGAAATTTTGAATGCAGGACTCTTTCTGTTGATGATGGTGGATGTTGAATCCAGGTCTTAGTGAAGGTAATTATGCAGGAAACTGCCATGTGTGTTGTTTTTCCTGTAAACTTGTGACATAAAGGTACACTCACAGTTATCATTTCAAATCCATGGAACTAAAATAGATGTAGGAAAATTTACCATTCCTTCTGTTCAGTGTTTTCATCAATATTTTCAGTGTTTTGTTTACTGTGCAACCACCTTTCCCTTTCTGTAGTCTCTCATGTTGTACAGACAGAAAAACTAAAACTAGAGAATAAACCCTGCTTGTTTTAACAGTTTTATTTATTAGCAGGTGTCAGACTTAGTGCTGTGGTTTCTTTCATGGTCAAATGTTAATTTTTGCTTGAAGTGTGCCTGTTCTTTGAAGCAGCAATTCCATTTCAGGGCTCACCTGCCTGGATGGCTGCAGACAAATGGCAGCTCTTGCAGGCACTACCAGTGAGCTGGGCAGAATCCAGCACCCTTCTGGAAATCATAAACCCACAGTAGCCTGACCTTGTCTCTGAGCTAATACTTTAATGTTAATCTCATTAAACCTTACATTGGGCCCAACTTCAAAGGAACTGTTATTCCTTTAAAGGGGTTTTAAAGGAATTGTTATTCTTCAGGGAAAACTGAAAACTGTTGACTATTTATTATTATTATGGACAAATTGATAGCTTGTTAGATGCATTACTCTGATCTGGGGTGGAACATGTTGGATTTAACTATTTTTATGTTTCTGTAAAGAGGGTGTATTTTATTCTTCTATAATTGAGACAATTGTGTAAAATTCTCTTGGGTAGAAACTGTTATACTGCTGTGGAAATCCTTGGATGAGTACAGGTTCTGTTTTGGCCAATAGCTAGAGATTTAAATAAGTTTGAAAGGTACAGTTTCTGTTAATAGAAGAACTTTAGAGGATTAATAAAACTATTGAATTTGGATTTTTGTTAAACGATTTGTAAATCCCTACTAAAGAGGGATCTTGTCAATAAAATGTGTGGAGGGTTGGTAAGAAAACTATTCCCACTGTCTTCAGTGAAGAACTTCACTGCTTCAATTTAAATGCATGCTGGAGTCTGCATTCTCAGAAAACAGTGGGGAGAGAAGGGCCAAGAAAGGAAAGGGTGAAGAAGTTTGAATTTTTCCTTCTGGGACCTCAGAATCACTCAAGTCAACAGAGTGGGGAATATGCCATGAGGATATAATGGGTATGCAGTGCAGCTTGGAGAATCATCAGTTTATTTAAATATACAATTTATATAAATACTAGTTGATTTATCTTTTTTGCTGAGGGAGTGTCAAACCTGTCACCCTTGTTTTCTGATACCAGGAAGTGCTGATTGTTTCATGCTGAATGGCCACAGACTGTGTCTCTTGTGTCTTTGAGACTTACTTTGCCCTGAACTCTTCTACATTAGAATACCAGAGTTTGGTGTTCAGTGTGTGACAGATGCTGTGCCCTCATCCCTGGCAGGAGTTGCTGTTAAGGCTGGTTTGCCTCTGGCTGTGACAGGAGACTTGAACTGTTGTGGTGCCTTTGCGAGGGAAGGTGCCTTTGGTTTCGAAAATGAGCCTGGCATGTGACTTCAGAACAACACCCTCAGGTTTTTAGCTCTAGGTGGTGGCTTAAGTGTGCCCATCAACACTTGGTGCTGTTGACATTAAAACAAGTTGGGCAGGAAGAATTACCCACTTTCTCATGGCTTGTGTTCCTGCCAATTAGATTATAATGCCCCTGGTAAAGGAGGACTGTCACCTTTGGGAGCCTCCTGGACATGGCAAATAAACTTTTTTTCCTTTTACATCATTTTGTGCTGATGGATAATGATAAAGGCAGTGCTGAGTATGCATCTACGTTGAACACTGAGTGTCTCATGTCATTAGAAAACATTGGAGGGTCTTTTAGCTGCACTGTGTGATGTCTTAGCACAAAAGGGATGGTTGGAATCCAGCAGTCCCTGGCTGAATACTCACCTGTAGAGGCATTTGGTTCTCTGCATGTGCTTAAATTCTGTTTATACTGGGGAGAGATTCTCTTGTTGACTTGGGTTTTGATTTTAGAGAGCAACAGTTGACATTCTCAGCAATTAGAGATTTTGTTACAGGTCAGAGATTTGGATGTCTTTTGTTTTCATGTTTGTGAAGGCAAATTTCAAAAAGAATCCATTCGTACCTCACAGAAACCAGCTGTGATGGTGTTACACAAAGACACCTTTCCTTTCTGTTTTGCTCTCCACTCTTCATATACCCATTTAATTATGCCCAAAAAAGGGGGACGGGAGGATGGGCCTGGTTTAAGGAAGAGTGAGATGTTGATGAGAAGTATCTAGAATAATCAAAAGTTTGGAACAGTTTCCATATAAAAACCAGTGAAATAAGATGCAACTTAAATAAAATGAAATAAAATATACTGGGAAAAAATAGTGGCTCATTAGTTCTATGAGATATGATCAGTGTAAGGTTATTTATTCTTTCGTGATTAAGGGCCCAAAATAAAGCTTCTTGTAGGTTCCAACCAAGCAAACCAAAAGTGCTGTCTCCTCACCAAGCATGCAGTGGCACAAATCTGGCACAGGGTGTTCTGGATACCAGAAGTTTTGTGTGAGTTCAAAAAACAAATTGGGCAGATTCATGGAAGAAGAATCCATCAGGAGCTATTAGACTGAGGGGAGCCATCCATCTGAAGAAACCCTTGAACCTGCATATTTCTGAGTCTGGGACAGTGAGCTTCGTGTGCATCACTGGCTGTTGACTCTGGGTTCACACACTTCCCTGCACAGCTCTTTTTTACCATTGCTGGCCTGAGATCCATCCTTAGCCTGTCATGGCCCTTCTAAAAGGACTTTCATTAACCCAAAACACACCTCCTTTTCTTCCAAGCAATGACTTAATTGGAACCTTTGGATTGTAGCATGACTAGATAACTAAAGGTTCAGGTTCCTTTGCCTAGTAACTCTCTTATGTCCTTGAAAAGATGTGCCAAATTATTTATATGCATATCTTCAATAAAAGCATAGATTTTTTCAGAGATGTGGATAAGAATACAAAATTTTGAATGCTTGTCTTCCCTGTCATGAATTTAGATTCTAACTGGGATAATTATATCTCATTAAATTTTTACAGATAATAAATCCCGCAGTCTGTGCAATAAAATTAGTTATTTTTTTATTAAATAGCCTATGTATTTAACAAATAAGTGCACCAGCCTTTCCTGTGCATCAGAGTGCCTGGTTTACATGATTAGGTGACTGATCCTGGTTGGTTCTTCCTGCTCCCTTGGCTGCTGATGTAAAAGGCACACGCTGCAGTCACTGCTGTGCTGCTTCACAGGCATCCCCTTGGGATATGCCTCTTTTTGGTACTTGGCAATGGAAAGATCCAGCCATCTTGACTGTCCAAGGTTTCCAATTGGTGCAAATGTATCTGTTGTCCAGGAGTGAGTGGGGCATGGCAAAGGAGGAGAATATTAACTATTTAACCAATAGATTGCTTCATACCTTGGAAAGTAACATACATATGGGTCTCCTGACAATTTACATCATCATCTGTCTACAATCTTTTCATAAAAATAGATTTTAAATTTTTTTCTATGACTGCCCAGTGCCAGGCACACCTGTCTTTTCCATGGGAACCAGTCATACAGGCAGAATTTCCTTTCACAGGAAATGCTGGTTCAAGCTTTGCTGACTCAGGACAAGGACTGGTAACCTAAGCATGTTAAATGGTCTTTATATTTGTTTAGTGACCTGGACTGTGTTGATGCTTCAGGAGTTGATAAACTGGCTTATTAAACTGACTGGTTGGCCTTGGCTCATTTTATTGCCAGCTTAAAGAAGTGGATTTGCAAATCCCCTCAATGTCAAATAGTTTGTGATAACTTGTGACAGATGTGACCAGCAGACTGTAAGAGCTGAGTGCAAGAACATACAAGGCCACTGCAGTCGGAAGTTTGTATTTCAAGCAAGATGTGCATTTTATCTGACATGGCTCTGTTCCTGCTGGCCTCCACCTGGAGGCTTAATTCAGGTAAAGACTTCAGTCCATACAATTAACACAGCCAGTGGCATGTGTCATACCTGTGCTCTTAAATGATATGTGTGAGACTTGCATATGCATATTGATTTACAGATATTATATAATGACATGGCTTACATAAACTTTTGATTGTATAGATATCCCTTTAAAGCTTGGGGAATTGGGACAGGGAAACTGAGACAGCTTGAAAGATCAGAGAGGGCTAAGTACTTTTTTTGTACTTAAACCAACCCCATGAGCCCTGCTCTGTATTTCTCCTTGTTGCAGTCGCTGTCTCTCTTAGTTAAATTCTGAGCAGCTTCTGGATTATTTCTGTCTGTGCTTTTGCTCCTTGTTGCTGCTCTGACTTTTGTTCTTTCCTCATATTCAGGCTTTGAAATGAGTCTTCAGCCTGTGCAACTTTCTGGTGAGCCTGGTGTAGTGCTGGAGGAGCACAGGGTTGTGCTCTCAGTCAGGGACAGGGAGCCACTTCTTTAGTTGTATTCTGCAGCTATTAAATATGGTTAATTTATCATGCTGAGCAAAGTGGTGATGGACACTGGGATATAGAGATGAGTCCATAGAGCACTCAGCAGAGTACTTTAAAGCAATGCATTTTTAATGACTGTTGCAAAAGGGGAGACTGCAAAATAGTTGAAATCTTGTAGTGGTGATGATATTGTGTTCCTTCTAAGTCTGAACTCTAAAATCCTAGGCAACTCTGGAGGTATCCAGAGCAAAAAGCTGGCAAAACCTAATACAAAACTTGGACTTTTCAGAATAAAATTATACTTACTTGACCAAAATTCTGTTCAGAAGAAGAAGCAGGGTGATTATGTGCAATTCTCCTCTGCAATTGGTTGTATGCAAATTCGTTATAAACTCCTGGAAGTTTACAACTATTGTTTTCTATTTATACTGAGAAGGAACATACAACAAATACATGATGAACTAGATGTGTAAAACACTTCCATAAGGAAGGTAAAATTTCAGAAGAGTTATTTATTGTGGTTATACAGAACTTTCTTTACTGAAAAGAAAGCTATTACAAATGGTCAGTTATTAGTGAATGAACTGGAGAAGTCTTACTGCTCATCTGTCAACTTGCAAGTTAATAAAATATGCCTCAGTACAAAATACAAACAAAAAGTTACCCAGTTAAGCTACATTTGCATAGACTAGATCAGAGTTCATTAATTTTGATTGCTTTTAGTGTGAAGTGATCATTTGTTACGTATTTGAGAGTCAATATAACTGAAACATTATTTGACCTCATTAAACTTAATTATAAACTCAATAATATTTGATTGCTCAGGTATGGTGAGCTAGCTTTATAAGCTTAGAGAGGATTATTCTTTATCAGCTTACCAGAGTTGAGATAATTAAAATATATATTGTATCTGGGTCTTTTGATTTCTATAAACTGTGGTCTGTTTTGTGTTCATACTATAAAAGACCTTCAGCTTGCCCAGTAAGATGTATGCAATGTCTGAATTATTCATGACTTTGAATATTGTTGTATTGTACGGGTGGTCAGTGCTCCTTCTGGACTCAGCCTTCATTAGACAGTGACTGTTCTTAATCCATTATTAATCCATCATATGATTATCATAGACTAGGCAGTGCCTGCTGTTGGTATTACTTGGAGTAATGTCATGTACCCTGAGGCTCTGTTTTGTTATTCTCTTGCTATTTCTCATTAAACAAGGCCTACAAGTGCTCTATTGGAAAAATGTATAAACTGTGGGTCATGCTGGATTTTATTTTCCCCCACCCACATCCTGGAAAGATCTCAGACTTCTTGGGTAGTGAATCTTACAGATTATTTTGGTGAAAACAGCAAATGTGTGATGAACTTCAATATCTTCAGTGCAAATCTGCCTGTACAAATGTGCCAAATCCTTTGGAAATACAGACAAACTGTCTTAAAACAGGGTGGTGCAACTGGGAACTGAGTTAGAAGACATTCTCTTGTACATATTCACCCATTTTCTAGAAATTAAACTGGTCTATAGGTACCTTAAATGAAGTGTGGTTGTTAAAACTAACTTGTTCTACAGTTTAGGTTGCACTGTAACAATGTCTTACTGTGACTCACCAAAATCTATTTGTCTGCTCCTATTTAAATTCATGCAAGACATTATTTGATAGAACAGTGCAGAGAATCCACTGACCTCAGGGAAATGGTTCCCTTTTATTACTTTCTTTTTTTTCAGAATTTAGACATGGAAGAAAAAATACTTTGACTAATCAACAAATATGGCAAGTTGAGTTCAACTCTGCCTGTATGCAAGACTATTATAAAATGATTCTGTCTGTGTTAGGGTTCCAAGAGTGGTTTTTAGTTTATGTACAGTGTTCAGATTGTCTTAGTAGTTCTAATGTGCTATGTATTTCATATAAAACAAAGGCTGTTTACAAACAGAAAAGAAAGAATATCTGAGTAAAGAATATTTGTTATATAAGTTGGATCTATAACTGAAAAAGGACTGAAAAATTGGTGTCAGAGAAGGATAATGCAGTTTAGGAAGGCTACAGTCATCTTGTCTTTGGTAAACTAATAAAGCCTTAGGAAAACAAATATTGTTGCCAGTGAGTCTCTGAAGTTATGTTTTATAGAGAAAGAGTAGTGTACATGAATAAGCAATGTTTATAATAATAATGTACATATATATTTGTAAACTTAATATTCCTTTATGCCAGCATGTTAAAAAAATGATCAACTAATTGAAAAAGAAAAATACCACTCCCTCTGAATACCATGTTAAAGAAATTATATATTCTTTGTAATGAAATCAAAGCGTGACCACAATGAGCATTGTGTTCTGGCAGAATTTCTGAAGCTGTTGCTGTTCCAGCAGTAGGTTTAACACTGGCAAAATATCTTCAGACAAAACAGAGGGGGAAGGCAGAGAGGGGCAGAGAGACTTTCAGTGGAGTTTATATAGAAAGTATAAATCAAATTTGCAAATTATATTTTGGTTTCAGGAAAAGAGGAATTATTTCTGTCTATACTAACACACAGAGATCTATCAGTGTTTGTACTTGGTCTTTTAATGGTGGGTGCTTTGGGGCAGGATTCCTAGCTCAGAGTTAGTTATCTGGGTTTCCTTTATACTTTGGAGATTTAGATCTTGTTTTAATAAGAACATATAAAAGAGATCAGCTGAATCTTGCCTTGATACACTCTGTGAAATGTATTAGTGCATGTTAATGGCATTGTCCAAACACCTCTTGACAGTGTCGGGCATTGACCACCTCTCTAGGGAGCCTGCTCTGGTGTTTGATCACCTACTCTGTAAGGAAATGCTTCTTAATGTTGAGTCTGAACCACTCCTGGCACAGCTTTGAGCTATTCCCACATGTCTTATCCCTGGACCTCAAGGAAAAGAGATCAGCACCTCCCTCCCTGCTTCCCCTCCTCAGGAACCTGTAGAAAGCAATGAAGTTGCCTCTCAGCCTCCTTTTCTCCAAAAGTCCTCAGCCACTTCTCACGAGACCTTCCTTCCATCCCTGTCATCAGTTTTTGACACACTGGAGTACCTGAACATCCTTCTTAAATTGTGGGCTCAGAACTGCTCACAGTATCCAGGTGAGGCTGCCCAGTGCTGAATACAGTGGGACAGTCCCCTCTTGGCACAGACATATCGTGTTGGATTTCAAGAATTGCTTTGGGTGGTGATAGCAGCCCTGCAGCTGGTACTGAGCCCTAAAGCAGGATATTGGACTGTCTGTGCCAGGTCCTTATAAGCCCTGTCGGCCACCTCTGCATGAACTGCAGTCCAGATTGTCTTAAACTACACTAGTTTCCTGCATGGTATACTAAAAATGAATTTTTTAATTAATTTTCTTTAATATATTTTCAATCTTAGACCAGTGACTTTATAGGCAGATGGTGGTTAGCAGGGCAGTGTTGCCCTTTTACTGTGCACATCACGTTGCAGTGGAGCAATTTGATGAATTGAATGTTATTATCTTGACTGATGCTGTTTTTCTTCATGATATTCCACCATAACAGAAAATGGCAATTGAAGGTTGAATTCAGTTTAAATTACTTTGGGGTTACAGAAACCGACTTGATGTTTGCTTGTTTTCAACGTGGCAAATTGGGAGCGTTTGTGAACCACAATGAGCCAGATGTTAGTGCCAGCTCTGAGGCTGGATATCCATTAAGCATTGTGTGTGGTGATTGGTTTGATGAAGATTTGCAGGGGAGACCTTCATAATGAAATCGAATCAAGTAATCAGTTACTGTAATATGGTTTATTGAGAGGTCAAAATAAAAACTGATATTAGTTCTATAGTGATAAATATTGTATAATCCAATACATTTGCTAAAATTAAGTTTTATACATCATTACTGGTAACTATATTTTATACTGAATCTATAATATGGACTGTGCAGACATAATTTGTAAGAAAAATGAAGGCTCCATGTAAGCAATGTGCTGCGTGTGGCCTCAAGTCAGAGAGCTGAGTTTTTCCAAGTTACACTAAACTGTTGATTGAAACCATCTATCTATATTTATTCCATTGAAGAGGGAAAGGATGGTCCACCCATCCTCACATAATAACCCCTGGGAGTCTTGGGCATAGCCCAGTGCTCACTGAAGTCAGGGGTGGCAGTCAGGTCAGGATTGCATTGAACTGGCATGGCTGTGTATTTCAAGCCCATATATTCCTGCAATGCCAGCTCCATTTTGGCTGTGTCTCTAGAAGTGACCACCCATAACAGGGAATTCAGTTTGTATGTCAATACTCCAGGATGCCTCTGTACATCACAACATTGGGCCAGGGCTTGTGAGGGCGTTGTCCCATCCATCTCTCTTGGTGGTTGAAATAAATGATAATGAAGTCATTCATTACAGATAGGATTTTTTTGGTTTGGTTTTTTTTTTTTTAGAAGCTTCTGCTGTTTATGCAGGCAATCCAGACTAGAGCTTTTTCTAGTCACAAACCAGTTTAAGACATTGCCTTATTCCATACCTGAGCATTTAGATCAGTGTAAGATCATAAAAGGCACTGAACAGGTGTGTGCAGGGGATCCTGCACTGCTGTAGTCAGTACCTACTGATAAGCAGCTCTCTCAGGTGATGCCTTTTGCTTAGACACATCAGAGGAGCTACCATTTGTTTCAGCAAATGAGAAGTTGAAGTAATTGTATTGGTAGGTTGACTTGATTTCCAATAAATAATACCCAACATCTGCCTGTATATGCTGAAGAAACCTCTTATATGAGACTGTATTTTTTAAAATGAGCTGTATCTTTGCAGGAAAGTTAGTATCCAATAACTTCTGGAGCAAGAAATTAGCAACAAGAAAAGCAAAGACAAGCTTACTGTTAAAAATTTTCTAGTAGATATTTTCTAATTCTAGCCCATGAAAGTAGTTTAAAAAGAAAGATAAGGAGTTTCACTCAGATATTTGTGGTTACATGGTCCACTTGGCTTGTATTTGTTCCATCACGAGCCTTAAGTTTTCTGTGTAACCTTCAGTGAATCATTGGATTTCTCTGTTGATCAGATCCTTGTCTGAAAAATCCAAGTCATGGTGTGTGTTTGTTTTCCTAAGCTGCTGTGTGACCAAAATGCAAACATTCCTGGAGCACGTTCTGCTCTGCCACTGCCCCTGCCTGCAGCTGGACTGGCAGGGGCCAAGGCAGGCTGGCAGCCAAGCACTTCATGCAGAGCAGCGTAGGAAGGCATCACTGCTACACAGAGAAGTGTAACATGATTTTACATAAGAGTTTCACTCTTATGTAAAATGCCATGGTTATCTTATAAAATTATCTCTGCGGAGCAGTGATTTCTCAATTCACTCCATTTCTCAATTCTGAATTCATTTGGTAGCCCTTAAGTCTTCTTATCTCTTAGGGAAATTGTTTTATTATTATTTCTCCCATTCTATTATCACTATAGCTGTGTAATCAGGACATCTCAAGGGTATCTGCTTACAGCTGCTGACTCGCTTTGTTATGTACCTGCACACTGTTCCTGGTGGTGGGGAAAGCAGCAAGGCAGGGAAAGCAAATAGAAGCTCAACAAGTGTTTGGAAATGCTGTACGAGTATTTTACAAAAGAAAAAAATCAATGTTGTGGGGGTTTTTACAAGTGTGTGAATGTGTTTCTCAATACAGTGTCAGTGTGTCAGCACTACTGATGAACAAAACTGCAGAAAAAAAGAGAATCAAAACCTGCAGAGCAGTACGTTTGGTGGTACCCCCTGTACCTATTAACATACAGGAGGCTGGGCGAGATTATTTTGTCACTTTAAACTTACAGGCAGTGGGCCTGTAATGCACATGACATTACAGGACCCTACAGGTCTGCCTTATAAGAGTTAGATTTTAGGGCTAGACTTAGAATTTTGAAGTTTATTTTTTGAGCACTGGACTATTGTAAAGTCCTTCCTCCTGGATGAGGACAAGACAGAACCTCCCTAGTGGCATCTTCTGAGGTATTTACAGCTATTTGAACTTGTTCATTTAGATGGCTACAAAAATTAGCAGGAAATACAGTAATTTTGCTGTGAACCTGCAAGGTTCATTCACTCAGTTCTACATTTGAAGGATAAAATGCAAATCTGCTGCAACATTGGAGGTTGTTTAATTTACTTTCTCTATGCTCTCTTCTGTCTTATTTGCTAAATGAGCCATTAGTTGGATTAAAAGGTCTGGATTTTAATTGATCTGTTAATTCTTAAGGCAATGGTTTATAACAATCTAGCTGATATTTTTTCATCACTGTTCTCAAGGACAACAATACTGCAAGTATTTGACTTGTCTTAGGAAATGTTCAGACTTGTTTTTGTACATGGAATATATTATTTAAACCATATGTATTTGTTTTGTACTGGTGATATAGGTTGCCCTTTGAGTTTTGCTTGCCTCTAAGAGCTTAATCCCTTCATGGAGGGGGGAATCTCTTGATTTATCTCTGTAATCTGGCTTCTTTAGTGAACATTTGATAGAACTGGAAACTGAACTGCAATCTCTTTAAAGCTTCCTTCCTGGAATACCAACAGTTTCGCTGCCAGAGGTATTCCTTGGCACTACTTAGAATTGTATGCCTGGTTTTTCTGAAGATGCTTAGGTAGTGATGGATGCATAAATCTGCACAGAACTGTCAAAGGTGCTGAAGCATTTAATTTCCAAACAACTGGAGCTAACTTAATACATTTAAATATCTGTTGCTGGGTGCTTAGTGGTTCTACTCGATTTTAACTCAGTGCGAGAATGGAATTGACTTTTGATTTGATTTTCTAAAAATGTAATTCAGAAGATGGCAATAGTCCACTAGTCTGTTTTTTTTCTTTAGCATATTGATTAAAAACACTTATGAATTTTCATATATTTCCTCTAAAAGCTGTTAAAATTTGAGACCTTTCCCTTCCAAATTACCTTACTGTGCTGAATCACATTGGTAAAAATTTGTCACCCTCATGTTTAGAACAAACTTGATTTTAATATATGCAGGGCATGAACCCAATGTGATTTAGTACAGCCTAAGTGACTTATCTGCTTGATAAAGTAGAATAAGTGGTGATAAAGTAAATATGGTGCTGTTGGGAATGTTAAGTTTATTCTATATCAGCTGCATATTACTGAAATAAATTTCCAATTTATAACGGTTTAGTTTTATGATTAAGTGGATAAATAACTGATTATTAAAGCTTTTAAGAATTCATATTACATAAAACAAGAATGTGCTCCTGCTGGTGTAGCTGTAGGCTATGTAGGTACCTTGGTAATTACAAAGAGTATCCAGAGCACTGCTAAAATTACAATTTAACTGTTTAAGCCCAAAGTTCTGTGTCTGTGGTTTGACTTTTCTGTGTTATAAGTTAGTCCTTCAATGAAATGTAAAAACTGGCTATGTGTTATTTGGCCTTTTTTGAATACTCCATATTTCAAGAGATCTCATTGACCTTATTTAGTTTAGACTTACAGGACATGCAAATGTAAATGTAGGATAGTTGAGGCTTAAATACATACCCTTGGTAAAGAACTTAGCTGGGCTTTTTGTAGCTGTTACTCCTCTGTAAACACTCGGGAAGAGTTGAGTTTTGAAGGCAACTGAAACTAATTGCACACTTCCAGAAGTTCAGTAATTAACAAAACGAATACAAGCCCTTAGCTGGAGGGGCAAAAGTGGCAGTAAATTTCTTCTTCCAGTAAAATGAATGGAATTTCTTCCACAAACGGTTGATTTCAGGAATGGCTAGGAACCCTAACCCTTCCTATAATGATAATAATAGGAACCCTGATCACGTGAAAATATTAACAAAGTGCAAGTTTTAATAGGCATATACTGTTACTTGTTACTTACAGGTATCCTTGTGTCAGATTTGTCAGCATTTAAATCCAACACTTTACTGTGTATCTATTGTTGGAGCTGAAGGTGGTCAGTGATGGGATGTAAATAGGATGAGACTTCAGAAGGAGCAAGCTGGGACTGGATTATCATGAGAGCAGAAGAGTTCTTTGAGAGTCTGCACTAGTGTTTGTTATACTATTTACTAATTAATACTTAATTAGAGTTCTGAAGGGTTTTATAGGTAGTACAGAGTAGTTGGGTGAAGTTTTTGTTACCTCTTTTATGAGGGCTCCAGAGTTGCTTCTTAATTAAGCCTAATGAGTCAATCTTGAGGCATAAAGAGGAGAGCTGTCAGAGCACTGTTGTAATGGAGCAACTTGTGTACATTGTGTCATTTATTGAATGCATTGTGTTACTTCGGGGAGGTTTGTTGTTTCATATTCTGGTGTTTCTTCCTTACAGCTGAAGCATTTTAGTTGTGCTTCTTTTGTGCATTTTTTTTCCTCTTGTACCATCACTTCTTAGAATAGCAGTGACTTCCTGCACACTGTGGAACTCACTGTGTGAATTCAAGCAGCTTGTGTATTTTGATGTTTAAAGACTTTTATGTTTTTAAACTAGAACCTCATGCCAGAATAAGCAGCTTTTTATGCCCTGTTCTGCTCACATGACTTTTCTAGTTTATAGATGATGAACTTGCTGCCCATATCTGTGTGCAATGGGCCAAAGCAGTGATGTGGAGGCTGAGTTTGTGGCTGCCTGAAGTTACAGGTCTCTTTGTGGTTATGGCACATATTTCTCATGAACTTCACATATCACCCATTCTGTGGCTTGTTTTCACTGCTGAGAAAATGATGATGAGTTTATTTTTCCCTAGTGATACTAAGAAAATGTACTCATCAAAGGTAAAGGAAGAGGGAAAATATTACTGAAATGGAAACTACTATTCTGGTATTCACTTCCTATGCAACTGGAATTGGGCTTGCTCTGGTGGCAGAATTTCAGGACCTGCCATGGTTGAGACAGTCTTTTGATGTAGGATGCATAGCTGTGAAAGAAGCAGAGTAAAAGCAGCATCAGGAAATACTTCAGTACAAATTTGTTAAAATCAGTTTACTGCATGAAGTCAATGTGATGTTCTGTTATGTAGTAAAAAGGGAAAAAAAACCCCAAAAGGATAGGAGCCATCAGAGCATAGCTGAGATAAGTGTACTGATCTCTGTCTGCCAGAATACTTTCTAGCCAGTACCTGCAGCAAATTCTCACTTGACTATTCTGCACACAGGCTTTAAAAATGTCGCATTAAATGGGCGACATTTAATTCTGTAAATACCTTTACAGGAGGTCCAAAATTTGTCGAAGAGACAGCTAGTATTTGTTGCCCATTTGCTGCCATTGTCATTCATCATTCCTCTATCTTGTTTTTTTAATTCAGTGCTTTTGTTTTTTTAAACTGATCTTGGCTCATGGATTAGATGCATAAATGACAGCTTTTGCCTAGCTCCTCAGGAAGTTAAGATGATTTGCCTCAGGAAAAATAATTTTCCCTGTGGCATCCTGGCTGGGAGACTTTCTTTTTCCTGTGTCTGGGGATAGGTAGAATGAATGTTCCCTTCCATTAAATGAGATGCCTTGTTTCCAGAACAATTTCTTTTTTTGCAGTGATACAGCTATACTGTGATTCTTACTATTGTCGTCGGTCTTTTAATACTGTTTATTTATATTAGGAGAAAACATAAATAATATCAACATATTAAACATTTTTCATCCATTAGTTAACCAACAATGTATCTCTTACTGGATATATTTTTCTTACATTTGTCACTTCTTAGTGCTCTTTAAAAATATCTTCCTCTTTGCGGTGTTCACTGTTTTAAGTAGTCTAAAAAACCCTCTGCAAATGAGAGATACAGAGTAGGACATCTTAAAAAGCAGTTCTTAACACTAAACAGACCACAAAGTTTTAAATAAACAAGTGCTGGGTGGATTTACTGGTAAAGCTCTCATGGTCTAGTTTCCTCTTAGTGGCCTTAGTTTAAGAAGCAAAGAATTGCTGCATTCAGCAGCATTTAGGGTTTTTTTTCTTATAGCCTGATGTGTGAGGTCATTGCAAAATGCAAACCTCTATGCAAGTGAGAAAGGAAGGATTGATAAAGCCTTTATAAAACATTTGCTGTGGTATATGTAGGGACAGCTACAGTGGTAATGAAGCTTGAAGCTATGGTAAATTTTATTATGGCTTGTATCAGTTCCCCCTTCTTAAAAGTAACTCCTAAAAATTAATTTAAATTTCCCATTGGGTAAAGAAATAGGAAATGCAAGTAGGAACAAATCATTAATGGCAACAATAACATTTTTTGTTTGTTAAAGGACTGGCAGAAGAGCTGAAATGTTATAGCTCTTCCATGTGGAAGCTTCTATATGGAAAAAGTAGGTCTTTTCCCTGGGGATTACAACAGCTAATGAAGGAACCCTTTATTGTTCTCAGGTTACTGTAATTTCCTGATACAGAAAGGGTTTGAGCCAGCCAAGTTTGCACTTGTGATTTTGGAGTGGCATCACCTGAAAACTGTTTCAATGGCTTCTTTCTCCTTAATAGAATTATTATTAATACCTACTTGAATTGATGCTTATACCCAGCAGAACTGAATCTGTATCTTATGCAAAAAGTGACCAACAGCAGCTCTGTGAAGCTGCAAATGGGTGCAGGTTCCACTGTGAGCAGCAGCCACTGGCACTTGTAGGTTCTGGGGGCCGTTTCTGTCATGTAGCTGCAAATTTACAGAAGTAATTTGTGTTGATTTGTTTATGTACATCATGATATCAGCTGCTGCTTTGCAAATATTCTGTGAGGGCACTTAAAGCAGAACCCAATACTAGAAATATTCTTGTAAGATCTGCTGTTACTTAACAACAAAAACAAATGGAAGGAAATGCTCCAAAAATAGCTGAGTATTTTTTTTTTTTAGTCTATACCACTCCAAAGATTGCTTTTTAAAATAACAGAAGTTAAAGACCCGGCCTCATCTCTGGGCAGGTGGCTTGTGCTGAGCACTAAGAGCTGATCAAGAAGAAAGGTGACAGCAATGACACTGCTGCCATGAGTGGATGGATCCACAGAGCTGACACATTCCTGACCCTGCCCTTCCAGCTGAATTAGTAGCTGAAATGCTGATTCAGTGTACTGAGAGGTTCCAGCTGAGGCTGCTCGTAACAGCCATGGGAATCCTATGGGTTAGACAGAATATTTAAAATAATTCTAAGCCCAGAAAGACTGCAAATGACAAAGGCTGTTGTTTATGAGGTAAACATCAACCCTGCTCTTGCTGTACCTGTGTGTTCAGGTGATGGCCTCGATGGTATTGGAGCCTGCTGGGGGCACCCTCCTGGCTGTGCTAATTGCCCTTCGGCTTGGCTGTTCCACCTCTCCACAGTCTGGAGCAATAAAAGTGTAGTACAGAAAGCAGCAGCGTTTATTCAATACTGCTTGCCATGCTTCACTGTGTGCTGCATTCAAGTGTGTGCTGGTTCCACTTCATTAATTAATTCCAGGCTGCCAATTACAGGAGGCAGCTGAAATATGAACCTTTAGTGCATGTTGACACCTCCCTTGCCCCGTCAGGTGTGACAATGAAAGCCCTGCGTGACTCACTGGAACAGGAAGAGGTAACACTTGGAGATTTAATTAAGACAAGGTGTCTTTAAAGTTTTTTTTTCCCCCCATCCCCCTCATCCTCCAGTTATTTCCTGATACATTTTTGGGGCCAACTTTAGCAAGATTAGGAAGGAACAGGTTTGAAAAACAGATGCATGCTTCCTGAAAAGGACCATTAAAAACTTCCACCCAGTTTCACAAACAAGACATAATCCTCACCCTGTAAGAATTGAATACGGTAGGAAAGAAACTGTGGGCTTAGCTATTGCAGCTTATTCACATATGGAAAAATATTTAACAAATGATCATAAAAACTGTAAGCAAATTGTTATCTCTTTGGAGTGTTTCTTTGGTATTCTTGCTTTTTTTTTTTTTTCCACTGGTGAATACTTGGGGGATATTGAGCACCATTTGATTTTGTTGTTTCTTATTTTTCTTAGTGGTATGTGAACTGTTCAGTTACTTTGCAAATATTGGTCCCCTCACAAACACAGCTGTCACTAGTTCCTAAAAAGATCTAAAACAGTGGTCCTGAGATTATGGATGGCAAACAGCACTGTCCCTGAGATCACCTGAGTGCTTCTGGTGGCCACACAGAATTTAGAAAAAAAAAATCCAAATTGCAAGCATAAAGTTGTTGGTAAGCTCACCACTTGCTTAATATAGTTCTTCATAATCCCTAAAGTTTGGGGATTACCAGTGTAAAATCTGTGTAGCTTTTATTTGCAGAGAATGTCCAACCCTTGGGCCTGCTTGCCTGTAGAATGTGCTTACAGAGATAACTGGACAGGGAGATACCATGGTCAGAAGGCAGAACTGGATTTGTGCTGTAAGCTTCTGCAGGGTTAGAGGATGAGGAAACCTGGATGGTATTTGTGAGGTCATTTTTCACCATGCTGTTTGGTGATGTCTTCCTACTGAGTTGGGTATGAAGTCCTAATGAAAGCTGCTCATCTCTAAACACCAGAGGTGGAATCAGGACAGATTCAGCAGGGTTGAAGATTTCCCTCTTTCTTTTTTCTCACAAGGACTACATCTCTTTATAGTAATTTGGTAATTGGGTTTATTTCTGTTAAAATAATTTGGGAAAACTGACAGTATTCTGCTCAAAGCTGCTTTCTCATAGTCAGGATACAAAAGTCAAAATGGGTTAATGGGATTTTTTTGATTGCTTTGCACCTTACAAAGAGTGAGGGAATATTACAATTCTGACAGAAATGTTGGGTCAGAAGCTGATTAATTTAGAGGCTTCATATGGCTCAAATGTTGCAGATATTGAGAAAAAATGTGAGGGCAGGCAATGATTAAAAAACCCCAAACCTGAAAACCACAAACAAACCAACCATCCCTCCCTGAGCTGTTGTATCTTGGGGAAATGATATCTGAATCATAATTCCATTGTAGATCCACTGTAGGTATCTACGTGTATAACTGAGAACAAATGAAAGTGCTGGCAGGGCAGGCAGCAATTGTAAAACAAGTGTACAGCAAGGCAGAGGACTCTGCCTTACCCAGATCTATTGCCTGGTTGCTGTATCTTTCCCATATGTGCGGTAATATCAGGCTGGAGATTGAGTTTCATAGAGATCAGGGAGGCTGCTCATGTTCAAAAAGGTCTTTGTAGCTTCTTATTTCAGCTGTTTGGCTTATTCATGTGCTGTGGTTAATACATCCTGCACCGGCACGTTTTAATGCACATCTGCTGTTCCACAGCACGTACTGAAACAAATGGCACTTCCTGAGCTACCCAATAGATGGATTCTTGTTGTGGTGAAACTGCAATCATTTGGGGAGGAGAGATAGCCTTTATTTTAATAAAAATGCCAGATCTAGAGGAAGCAATTATGAGCAGAAGCAGGTAGTCTCCAAATATTTGGACAAAAACAAACCCACCAAATTCCAGAGGCCAGTATGTCATAACATACCTGCCTTTCTGGGGCAGATATGAGGCGCATTCCGATCTTTATTGTACAGCTATGCTTTTATGAACCTGTCCTTTCAGCCTTCCAACTTGGATTCATCACTGCAATGGCTGGACATTTCATAGGACTTAGCATTTTTCTTTGTGGATTATCCTTGCAACTCCCTTAGGTCATCTTGAATATCCAGTCTGTGCTCTCTTCCCGTGCCCTGTTTGGTTTTCGGGAGGAATGGAGTAGTGGCCTCAAGGAGAGCTGGCAGAGCACTCTGAGAACACCTGGACCAGACAATGTGCTTGAAGCACAACATGAGGACTGACATTTCTCCTTCTGCTTTATTGCAACACGTGCACATGCCAGCTCTCTGTTTGCTGTTTTTTTCCCACTTGTTTGATACTTGGCTTATACTTTTCTATTCATTATTAAATTATCATATCCAGAATAAGATAAGTATACAGGCACTGGTATGTTCTCATGTTTATATAATTATTACTGGAAATCAAAATGAAGGCCCTGTATCCTACAGCCTGGATAACATGTTTACTCCTGTTGCACCTTTTACTTCCCTTTTCCTCTTTCAGCTTTTATAGGTGACAGAATATTTTTCCTTCCAAAACCAAAGTTAGCAGTTGTGGATGGCTGCCAGTTTGTTTTCTGTTTCTTTGCTTTTTATTTCAGAAAATGTTCTTTGTTGAAGTGCTCAAGCCCTTTAGCTATAGCTAGTTTATCTACCTATAAGAAGTCTTAATGTGATTTTGTTCTCTTCTGTTCCACAGTAACCTAGAACTCACACACACACACATGGTTTGAGAGCTGAAGAGTGAAGTAGATTTCTTGTGAGGATTTTTATTTTTTTAATTCAAGGTCAGTTGCATCTCTGCTTAAACTGCTGCTTGTGTGTGAAATGGAAGATGGTGTTAAGTAACAGGAATGTCTCCAGGAATTTCACAGTGTGCAGTTTGCCAGTGAGATGTTCGTGGTACGGAGCCTTCAACACAACATTTGTTCTATCCACCAATTACAGAACACGTATTGGCACACATAAGATCCAGATACAAGAATTCATTTAATGTGACAATGCCATCTCTTCTAAAATTCTTTTGCAGTATTCTTGAATGGCATCAGACTTGCCTGAGAAGTAGGGCCTTTTATATACCTTGTCTGTAATTTTATATATTAATTGCATGTGATCATTAGTTTATGGATCTTTTTTCAATTTACAAAACTGAAATTCTCCTTCAGAATCTTCCTACTATTGCATTTTGATTGTTCCAATGTATACAGCCCAATGTTAATACCAAAGCCATTTTCCTGGGTGATCACTTTGATCGTTCCATGCTGCTCTTTGCAATGCTCTAATGACCTCTATTTTGCATCAAACAGAAGCTACAAAGGCTTTTGCAAGGATAGATAAATTATTTATCCCAATCCCATGAGTCATTCTGCCATTCACGTTGTTCACTCCTGTTCCTGTCTGGTCTGGAATAACAGCCTTGATTCTTATCTTGATTTCTTTTTTATCTGTGTGCTTTTCTCCCCCTGTACAGCCCCGTGTTTTCAGAAGAATCCTTCCCAAAAGTTACATGTTGGTCAGAAGAAACTTGGCAGCTGTTAATCACCCTGGGCTCTGAAAGCAATGCCTGCTATTAAAAGTATATGGCTTTTCTATCCCCTCTGCCCCAGCTATACTTTGTTTAACATGAATCCTGAGAACAAAATCTTTTCATGGCTATGGGTTGATATTTAAGTCTCCTCATACTGTTCTATAGTCTCTGATGTTAACACTTCAGTATATATGAGGGTCTTAAGAGTTCATGTTTTTGCAGGGATCTGAAGACACAATATTTGATATCCATGTAATTTAAGACCAATCCCAATTATATAACAAAATCTGAATGCTTGCTAAAGCATCTTGGTTTTGTGTTCAGACAATTGTTACATTTTCAAGATGAATAGATACAAAAAGTATGTTGTAATGCAATTTTGAGTTGTTTTTCAGCTTTGAAAATAATAATCAATATTTTCTCTGTGACAGTTTGAATTACTTTCAGAGACTTTTTTCTGAACTATTGACTCTCCCTTCTATTTTGGGAACTAAGTTAACTGTGGTCATTAGGGACCTGTCCAAAATTCATAGTTCTTGGGAAACGGAACAGTTGTGGTAGGCTGTGGTTGCAGATTTGATAATGGAGATCACATAAAAGCAGGATGAACACAAACAGTGCCAGGTAGCTGTTTGTGGGTAACAGCCTGGGAGATACCCTTCAGAAATTATTTCTTAAATCAGGAAAATATTCAAGAAAACTGTTCCCTATTTATATTTTTGTGTCAGTTAAAACTTTTGTACCATATGGGATGACATCATTATATTTACACTTGGAGAAATTAGTTATTTTGTAACTTTAAATAAAAAATTTTTGTAACCCTAAGCAAAACATTCCTGGCAATGTTTTCCTGGCTTCTCCATTCCCTAATTCTTGCTAAAGGGATCTGAACAAAGCAGTTCTGTCCTAGTGTACCTTCTTGCTGTCTTTTTGAAGATGCTACATCCCCTTTCAGCTGTCTTTTAAAGATTAGTCACATTGTTGCTTAATGCCACATCATCTCTAAGGTCATACATCTACAACAGAGTTGCACTGGGAGTAGCACAGTTCTATCATCTGTTGATGCATTACCAATTTGTGCAAGGACACTTCTTTTTGAAGTTATACCATGGTTTTCCTCCCCCCCCTTCGTGGGAGGATGTGGGTAACAGATGATTTTTGTGTGTGTGTTCATTTTTGTCTGATGGTTTTGTAGATAGCACAAAATATAGGTCATAGCATATGGGAATTGAACAGCATTTCTAAAGATACTAAGGGACAACTGTAGTGGAATGTTATGATTTGGATAATCACTGTGATAATTTGGATTGTAAGACACTGTGTGATCCCAAAAATTCTATTCAGGACCAAACATGGAGGTTTTCTGGACTGGGCTGTCAGTATTGCAGTGGGAAAGAAAGCATCTCAGGTTCAAGGTTGCTTTACTGTAGTTGAGATATTAGACTTTTAATTCTGTTTGTAAAGCACTTAATGGTTTTACTATTTTGCTTGCCTTTACTCAGTCTTTCCCATGGATATCTTGTAATCTGTGTCAAACAGTTTTCAGATGCTTGACTTTGAGTCTAGCAACACTGCTGGCATCTCCTTGGCTGTGGGCTAGAAAAGAGTACAGCAATTGTAATTTTCATGCTTCCTATTTAATTTTCCATAACTAAGTGTTAGGCTCTAAACTACTAGTGTTGCACAGCAGTTTAATTTTATGTGATCCTAATTTGCAATTTTTTTATTTTAGTACCTTTTGCAGTTCATGTATTGACTTATGTTGTGGTGGGCAGTACTGAGTTAATGGTTGGATGTGATGATCTTAAAGGTCTTTTCCAAACTAAACAATTCTGTGATTTTATGCTCAGGAGAACATGAAATCAGTCTCAAGGTTTGGGTTCTAAATATTTATTCAAGAAGTACAGATGTTCTCTTAATTGCAAGATATTAAAATTGGCAAAAATAACTGACTAGACAATGAGTAACACTGCACAGTTGTTATGGAAATTAATAGGTGGGTTTGTTTTTAAAAATAAATAAATAAAGCTTCTGATCCAAAACTTTCATCCAAAATATGAAATGATGACAGTATTCTTTGGGTATGACTTCATGAAATGAGCTGAGCTAACATTTTAGAGCATTTTAGGAGGAAAAAAAATTAGCCTTTTCCCCTATCTGTCCTTATTTGTACCCCTGCACTTTTCCACCATTTCTCTTCAGTGAGTTCTGGTGCTTTTCTCACGGCACAGGAACTTGTTCAGCTCACAAAAACAGCAGACAAGAAACCAGGCAAACAAAAGTATTTTTGTGCTTTGGGGCTGCTGACTTACCTGTGTGATGAGATGGATGCCAGAGTTGGCATAAGGTGGCAGGGAAGGACTGCACAGAGAGGGAACAGTGCCAGGAAAAGGGCATGAGGAGGGGGAAGAGGAGGAATTTGTGTTTAGAGGGAAATGAAGTTTATACTTTTACAAGTGGCAAGCTGTCAATTCACCTCAGCCTTCCTGTGAAGTCCTGTTCTTTGTTAGCACTTGGAGACTTTACTTGCATCTTGAGTACAGCACTTCCCAAAGTGGAAACGAATTAAAAAATTAATCAAAATAGTAGAATATTAATGAAGGGCAGAATGTGATTAACTTGGGTAACTTCTCAGGACCGGGGAGAATCATACAAACAGATAAATGTAGTAAATAGTGTCAAACTGAACACAGAGAAGGTTTGAAGTTTGTACAAGTAGGTAAAGAGAAGTCACTTATTCACCTGGGTACCTGAAAGCTCCTCTTTTGTTGTTTGTTTGTTTGTTCTGTTGGTTTAGGGGTTTTTCTTTGCTTATTTGTGTTTGGGGTTTTTTAATTTGGTTTGGTTTGATTTTTGATTTTTTTCTTCCCCAGTGACATAATTAGGTCTAATAAACTATATTAACCCCAAACTTTGCTTTACATATGGCAGTTGGAGGGGATGGTTGAAAGACCAAACTAAGTGGTATCTGGCCTGTATTACATGTGAGATTAGTTGTAGGAGGGGCGGAAATTCCTGTTACTTCTGAATATAGTAGAATTTTCTTCTTGCTTATATCTAAGCATACAGCAAAATTTACAAAATACTATCCGCTTTGAGGATAAATATTACGGAGTTGCTCATGTAACATAAATGTTATTATAATAAGATTTAATCAAAACAACAAATAGACCACTACTGTGATGTCTTGGTAAACATTTTGCATTAGGGACAATGATTTCTCATGAAGAAATTTAATTTTCCAGTCAGCAGGAGTGCTCTGGAGAGAAATTCCTGCTCCCACACTGCCTGTAACTTAAACAAAAGTATTTTAATTAGATTTAATCTCATTTAAACATCATACAAGTGGTTGTAGTAATTTCCTCTCCCTAGAATGCCTTTCAGTGAAAATTTCAGGAAAGAACACTACACTTTGGGCGATCATTTCACCCTCTATAGAATTTGAGCAGCTGTTTAAAATCCACATTGATAAATCAGTATAATCCTTCCCAGCTCCTCCTTCCTGCTCTCCCCAGGGCTGTGGACTCAGAAAACCTCAACCAGCTTCTCTAAGTGTGACTCCTGGAGGGTGATTTTAGCCAATCTCACCCCACCCTGTGCACTCCCTCTGCAGGGACCACCCTGCTGGGCTTGGTGAGCACTGTGGGTGTGGGAGAGAGCTGGGGAGAGAGTGGGAACCCTTCCCAATTCTTCTAGGCCAGCCAGCAGACCAGTCACCATAACAATTTTTGTAAAGCAATCGGAGGCAGCTTTAAATGGCAGCTCTGCCATGGGCAGGGGCACCTTCCACTAGCCCAGGTTGCTCAGAGCCCCATCCAGCCTGGCCTTGGACACTTCCAGGGATGGGACATCCACAGCTTCTCTGGGCAACCTGTGCCAGGGCCTGCCCACCCTCACAGTGAAGAATTTCTTCCCAATGTCTAATCTAAATCAACCCTCATTCAGTTTAAATGAAAGGATGGGTGCATATATATGAAAAGCACTCCATAAAGTGCAAACTACTGAGGTTTTTTTCCCCTTGAAATGTGTATGCAATATTTCTACTTAATTTAAGGCTTTTATAATGCTTCATATGCCAAGTACTCTTTGCACACTTAGCCAAAATTGTATAGGAGATTCTGGTCCTCAGCAGCATACTTTGTATTAAATCTTTTACTCACTCCATAAACCTGGAGTAACTTAGCTAGACAGCTGAGCTACTCCATTTAAGATGACTCACAAACTACCAGGTAACTTGATATTCTTACAGCAGTTTGTCTGTTCTGAAAATAGAGCAATGGACTCTTTACTGTTCTTAATGTAGTTTTCCTAAATTCAGCTGGTAATATAACATATCTGAAGACCATAGTGATAGCAAAGCTGGTATGGTTGGGTTGGTTGGGTTTTTTTAAACACTGCACCTTTCCTTAAATTCTTGTCTTGTTACTGGCAACTTGTCACGTAGGCATATATTTCACCAAGAAAGTATCTATGTGCATAAGTGACTATTCCTAAGTCATCAAAAGGAAAAGCTCCCATAAATATGAATCACAGGAGAAATGCAGTTAGTGGTTTTCTTTTAGCTTTGTTAGTTGTAATTAGGAAAATAAATAATTAGACTGAATTGTTCCAACTAAGGCTTGGCTGCTTCTTAGGCATCAGTGTCAAACACAGACCAAAAGAAGGCAGAGACTGTTTTATATTGGGTGAGGGAGGAAAAGCAAAGGCAAGCACACAAACATTCAGAGTCTCTTATGTCTTGGAATACCGATTGCATTTATCAGATTTTATTTTTTAACAGATTAGCAAAAGAGATTTTGACTTTTAAAAGTGAAAGCAGTCCCATTGGCATATGAGGAACAAGAAAGTAGTCAAGATCTGGGTGTAGACATCTCAAAATATTTCTGTTCAATCACACATTCTGCATTTCTGCCCAAGGCAGTTCAAAACTGTTGGCAAAGATCATGTTAAAACAATAAAAGCACAGACTCAAATCTTGAAACCATAAGTTTTATTCTTTAAGCAGAGTTCAGCTTTAATTGATAATTTTCTGTTCCACTGAACTCCTTAAAGGCCATGACTTTGATGGCTGAAGATTCTTCAGGCCATTGGGCTTTTCCTTATTTAAATGTTTAGATTAAATGTTTCAGTTCCTTTTGCTACTGCTTAGTGTAATGGCTTCTTAACTAGTCTTTAAAAGGAAATGGGTTTTTTTTTTGTTTTTTTTTTATTCCTTTGCCATTGTACTTTGGATCCTTTGAGAAATCTTTAATAACTGCATTTTAATTTTAGGTTTACTCTGATCAAAGCTGTATGGATCTAAAAGATTAGCATAAGATGAAAAACACTTCTAGCCATGTATGAAAGTGTTTTAAAGGTTTGAACCTGAATATCTCAAAGGGCTTTGATTTTGCAAGAGTTCGTTCTGTGTTAGGTTTTGAATCTGTGAGGAAACGAACTGAAAGCATTGGTGTGAACACCATGACCACAGGCCAGCTCTGTTAGTGAACTTAGTCCTGAATCAGGTCACTGGTGGTGGCACCTTTGATGAGAAGGCTTTCCAGAGTTACCAAATAGTTTACTTCCTTCTCCCTTACAGATAAGTAACTGTCTGACTAAATTCTGCTGTTGGCCTGTGTAAATCAACACACACACCAAACTAAACCCACAAAAAGCCTCTTCCACAAATGGCAAAACCAATGCACTAGCCTGCTTTGCAGTCTAGTCACTAGCATTGTTTTGTCTTAAACACTAGTTTATTTTTTGAAAGTATCTTACAATTCAGGTCTAATTTTTACAGTGTTAGTGTAGACTTGTAGTCTCAGTATAATTTTTGGCAGGAGTGGACTCACTGGCTCCACACTTACGAGACTCCTTAGTGGAATCAGTGAAACCTTTGTTTCTCCAAGTGTATAGCAGGAGTTCTCTAGGGAGTCTTTCAGGCACAAGTTTATGGACTGCCATTTGGCTCTGCTGGGGCGTGTGCTCACACAATGCAGGGACTATTGACGGGCAGTCACTGCCAGCTAAATTAATGTAGAAACGAAATGTAAATCAGTACAAAGTTTGTAAGATCTTTCAGAATGCACTCAAGTGTTGTATTTGATACGCAGTACAGAAGGGACTCAATACCATGACTAAACTGTAATCATAAATTGTTATTTGTAAAGCACATAGCATTCTACAGACAAATTCAGTTCTCTGAAAGAGAGAATTGTTTGAAATTGTGCCATTTGAAGTTAGGTGCAATTCATCAGTGAACTTTGGGTCCAAATTTCAGTTCTAAAGCTGTGTGATGAAGCAAGCAAACATCCACAGAGTCGAATGAATCCTGGTTTAGATGTTATTGAAGTCTATCTTACAGGGGCAAGATGCTCTGAAACTAGCATGAAAGTCCTGCCTATTAAGAATCTTATTCCTTTTCGGACTAATTTTTCTCTTGTTTCTCAAGAAGGCTTAGTCAAGCTGAAGTGCACTGGCCTGATTAATGGAGAAATGACAGAATCCCTCTCTTGACTTTTTTTTAATGTGTATAATCCAAAGTTCATTATTTCAATGTCCAAACCAGTACACTCTTGTCCTGTGTGAAGTGCTGTTTATGCCATGAAGCATGTTACAGGATTAGATTGCTTTGAGGACAAGCCCTGAAGACATTTTGTCTAAATGATTTAAGTGAAGCTGATTTTTGAAAAGGTGTTAGCATACACTTTCATAAACAAACATACACAGCTGGCATTTGAAATCAAGGCTTCTTGGGAATGGTTACAGAGCAGCTGCAGCGTTCTCAGGGAGATTCTTGACCATTTTGTACAACCTCTGCATAGTGGAGTTTTGCTGTGCTTGAAAGGTGAGGAGAAACTGTCCACCATTATCAGGCTGTGCTCAGAGGCATGTCCCCTGACCAGCACACTGAGGACTTGCATGTTTGTGTGACTGAAGTAAGTGTTCAGAGGTTCACAAATCCTCAGATAAGACAGGTAGTCTTCAAATAAAATGCTACGTGCCTTTCATATTTTTTTGAAATATGGCAAAGAAGGGGATGCTGCAAGAATTGATCTAACCTAACGCTGAATCTCCAGTGGCAGTCAGCAGGAGCTGCCTCGAGGAGAGTCCAAAACAGAAATAGCCTGTCACGATGTTTCCCAAAATACTGCCCCAGTAGTCCAGAACTTGTGTCTGAGAGCTTTTCTTAGTGGCAGCATCTTGTGACAGGTCCTTCCACTATGTATAACACAAGAATTGTACATAATGTGAAGAATTCATTTTCCTTTGCTGTGAATCTGCCACCGTCTGGTTTAATCTGATGAATGGTCTTTTCCCTCTAGTTGAATACAGTGAAAAATCATTCCCTACTTACTTCCCCTCTCACTCATGGTTTGTAGGTCTTTATGACACCTGCTCTCCAAAGGTTACATTTTCCTCTAGAGTCACTGAACATCTAGAAGTACCGATAGCTTTGTTCCCGTGATTTTGCAGGAATTGTGGGATTGGGAAATTAGTGGGGTGTTTGTTTCATAGGCAGACTAGCATAGCATAGAAAGGTGTGGGTAACAGGCAGCAGGATAGCATCTCTGGCTGTGCTGCAGGTAATACCTGAAAAGGCCTAGGAGTGTAAGTGTGGGAGCTATTATGTGTTTGGGACGTTGGTGAAGTCAAAGGACAGTGTCCAAATGAGGACTATGTTTGCTGTTTGACTCATTTTAAAGTCATTATAATCTGATTGACAGCCTTTAGGAAAATGGATGCTTGTACAATCATACAACCTGCCTTTAAAACCAGCTAATTTTTTCAAGCTCTATGAAGTTATTCTTGGTTGTGCTGTTTCCCTTTGGCTGAAAATATCCTTCTCCCCCATCCAGTTTCCTACTCAGTTTCCTTTTCCTTCTCTCCCATATAGTCTCTGTCACATTGATCCTGTGTTGCAGACAGGGCCCCATATGCTTCCTCTCTCTTTTCAGGAAATTTTCGCTACCTTTGTTCTAAGGCAGCCATCAAACAGAATTTGCCTGGCTACACAGACACTGAAATGCCCTAGGAGGCACTTGAGGCAAAGGTGTTTTTTCGACTTTCTCAGCCCTACAATGAGGGGTGCAGGCAGGGGAGTTCTTTGCTTGAACAATAGCAACGAAAGTGGAACTTAAAAACCGCGAGAAACAAACTCCAGCTTGCCAGACAGGAAAAAGCAACAATATGGGCGGAGGAGCGGGAGGGAGGGATGAAAGCAGCGATGCTGTGGCACCATGACACGATGCAGACTGAGCAGCAGAACACAGCGCAGTGAGCGCAGGTGCCACTGCAGCCCAGTCTGTATTTGAGGCCAGCCTGTCCGTGTGTGTGTGTGTGTGTGTATGCCTGCTGTGCCCGGGCACAGACACAGGCACATCCCCGCTCCGCCGCAGCATCCCCCCCCTCNCGCTAACCCCTGCGCTCCCTGCATCCCTTGCATCCTCACTCCCTGCACCCTCTCCACCGGTACCCCCTTCATCCCCTGCATCCGCCCAGAGCCCGCGGGCAGCCCCAGCCCCGGCCCCGTCATGGTGGCCAAGGATTACCCTTTCTACCTGTCCGTCAAGAGGGCGAATTGTGCCTTGGAAGTGCAGGCTGTGCCCAGCCCAGCTAAGGAGACCGAGGTACTTAATCTGCTGCTGACGCGGTTGCAACTTTATTTTTCCTTATAGTTTGACCTGTATTGCTCTGGGGGTAAAGTGCTTTGAGAACGGGCTGCGATGTGTTGATTTGCTTAGGGCATCCTTTACAGCCTTCTCTAGGTATTGAACTTTCTTTCGGAATAAGGCAAGAAACAGAATATAGATTTTTGTCATCTGCCTCCTGAAGAAATTAAAATTAATCTTTAAAGTAGCTAATTGAGAAATACATAAGTGATTCAATTTTATTTTATTCTAGGGCTAACCATTACTTATAAATTGTTAAGCTTATGCAGGAACTGGGAGGGAATCTGGAAAATGTTGTCTTAAAGCATTAACTGTCTTTTCCTCATCAGCAATAAACAGGAAATTAATCCGCAGTATAATTAACTGAAAACTGTGCCCTATCAGCAGGTTGACGACTCTGTTTTTCAAAAATAGTGAAAGTCCTTCAAATAACATGAAAAATCTTATTCGTTAACCCAAATGACATATTCATTTACAAAATTCTCAGAAATGGTTAAATGTTTCAGAAACAAATGTTTGTGAAAGACTTAAATGTTTGTTACTTTAGATTGATGTTGCTTTGTGTTTGGGTAGGAGCAAATGACCTTAAGGATTCTGATTGCTCTGGAGGAAGGATAATATTTCTGTCTGGAAGTTTTTATCACTTAAATATATGGCTTCTTCATTAGTTTTGTTTGCTGAGTAACTTGAAGACAACATCCTAAATTGGGTGCATTTAATACATCTCTATCAAAGATTAATTACCTCCACCAGTTGAACAGAGCTGAAGTAAAAGTAACATAAGCCCAGTGACCTTATTTAATCGTGATGTTTAAGCTAAGAACCAAGAACATGATGCTGCACTTTTGTTTTCATTGTACTTTTACAAAGAGATTTAATTATTGAAGTTAAGCAAAATGTTTTTTTTCAGCTGTGTGTTTTTGAAAAGTAACACCTTGAGTGTGTGTGTGTACAAAACACAAGCTGTTAAGTGCCAAACGTCTCTCTTAAGGGTACTCATTTTACTCAGTATAATATTAAGGAAACATGTTTTTAGCCTTTACTGCACAAAGGGATTTTTTGTGAATGAATGGAATTGCCAGATCTGAAGAGCTGGAGTGTTGCTCTTTTACAGTTGGAAGAGCAGTTTGATTATAGTCAAATTTCAAAGAGAAAGACTCAGTGAAAGCTGAGAATATGAGGAAGTATTGAATAACAGATGTGATCAATCAACATTACAATGTGCAAACAGCTTGTGTTTTATACGAGTAAGAAAATGCACCCTCTGCTTTCAGGCTGTTTTGTGAGAGTAGGGTGGACTTTCAGCATTCTGAAGGATAAACTGTAAAATATTCTTTTTGTTTTAGGAGGGTGAGACCACCCACCACTACAAAAATTTGGTTAAGGAAGCAGAAATAGAAGCTGCTCATTAGGAAAGGCATTCTAAGGACCGATGTATGCGTCTTATTTCTTTGAAACCTGTCAATATGTGGGAGAAAAATCCACGTTTCTTAACACTAAGCTGTTCTTCCAGCCTTTCGTATTTAAAAGGGCAATTAAAGCTGTTGGGCGCCTTCTACCACAGCTCCGTGTTACTGCACTGGAACATTGTTGGGTGCGGGTTAGGGATTTCTGCCTTTGAAAACCCGAGTGTCATCTTAGTTATTAACATGTGAAGTTGGTTGAGTTATTTAATAACCCAGCTTGAGTGTTATTTTTGGGGTAGAACAGGTTTTTGCTATATAGATTTTTCAGGAGGAAGTTAGTGGCAGAAAAGAGAACTCAGGTTTTCTACTTCAGTTATTTCTTTAAGCCACACCAGCTCCTTTGGCATAAACTCTGTAGAAGTAGCCCAGTCACAAAAAAATGACAGATGAAATTTCCAATATCTGTATTACATACATATATGAAAAATCTGGATTCTGATAAAATGCTCATGTTCTAGTCAACGTATAATTATCATAGTTCTAAGTGAAGTTTGAGGGCAACAAAATGCTGCAGTACCTGAGTTAATAGAGCAAATACTGTAAGGCCTTTACATCCCTCATTGCGTGCCCCACACAAAATCCCAGAGTACAATTCTGGGTGCAAACAGTACAGAAGTGCTGGGCTCTTTGGCTTTTTCACAGTTCTGAAATAGAGACTGTGAAACTTGAAATTTGCTTGCTCTAAATTTTAAAAAGCCCCACACCTTTCCTGATGATAACGCACCATTTTCCATGTTTTGCTGGTTAAAGCAACTCCCTTATCACCCTTTCTAAAATAAACACCCAGATGGTGGATGGGCAGCAGGTGAGGAAGAGCATTCACTGTCACAGATTGAGGTTTTAAAGGTCTGACTGTGAAGTCCTGGGAAGGAAGTCCTGAATTCCTCAGAGTGAGGATGTGCTATTCTGCTGGACAGGAGCTAACACAGTGCCTGGGCTTGGGCTCCAGAAATTAAAGCTGTGGCATGGAATTCCTTTGCATGTCTGGTATGTTGTATGTGTGCTTACAGCCCTTGTACTGCAGGAATCTTAGAGCCAGGACTCAGGGCTGTCTGCCCTTTGTTGTCTGCTCATACCCTCACAGCACTGATGTGCAGGACGTTTCAGCTGCCTGGTTGGTGCTCGGGATGGGGTTGGATTTGACATGGGGAGTGCAGGAAGGGTGATGTGAAGGGGAACCCACGGGCCTTTAGGCCATGGCACATCATTAGCAGGAGAACCAGGCATGGAGCCAGAGGGAGAGGGGCCAAAAGATTATGAGATAAACTCCAAGTCATGAATATTCTTTGATCTTCATAAATGTACGTGTTTTGTTTTAATGAAATATTAGCGAGTTGCAGTTTTGGCGTATTTCAGGTAAGTTCATGTGCAGTGTGACTGGAAATGTGTCAAACCCCTGCGCTTGGAATTGCTGATCTGTTCTGCGTAATGGCAGTGTGAAACCAACAGCTTGTCTTTATTTTTCCATTCAGTAACTTGCCTTATGATGTGTGTGGGTTAATTGGCAGTCCAGGTTAATATCCAGTTTGTTCCAGAATGGAAAAGGTCTTTCTTAGGTTGCCTGTACAAGCAGCTTCCAATGAGAGGAAATGCAGAATTTAATCAACTCTACATTAGTAGTTGTTTGGTTTTTTCAGGGTTTCTGTTGCTTGTGTTAATTCACCTCAGTGTGAGGTTTTTCTCTTAATTGGCTTTCATTTCCTAACTCCTGATAGATACATTGATTTCTGGATACTGCAGACAAGTGAGTGGTCAGTCAAAATAGCTGGATGCAACTTGTCCTCATGCTACTGACACTTCAGTGGTTCTGTCGTGTCTGTGGCACATGAAACGGGAGGTCCAAGGGTGGTGACTGAGGAGGGCAGTCCGTGTGTGGGAGGAGTCACTCTGAGATGAGCTGAGCACCTTATGCAACAACGTGCTGCAAACCTCAGCTGTTGGCCTTGACCAGGAATACTTCACCACTTCCCTAAATGGTTTTCATTGTACCCCAGCTATCGTTTCAGGTTCTCTGTAATGCTGTGATTAAATCTCTGGATTTTGCTTTATTTGCTTGCTGGTTTTGTGGAGACTGACAGAGGAGGAATAACAAACCTCCTCCTGCTTCCATCAGAGAGTTCAGGTGGTGGGTGGAATCTTACGGGTTTGAAGACAAATTGTATCACCAATACTCACAGCTTATGGGGTGATCAAGTTGCCTTTATGTATCAATTAAATCACTTGATAAATTCTTGAGATGTGGGCAGTTTCACTAGTGGGATGCCTCTCCCAGGTTTTAGGATGGACTTGAATACAGTAACCTTTGTGCAACACTGAACTATACTTAGAACTACTTTAGAGTCACCTACTTTATTTTTCTTGACCATGGGCCTCAGTTCTGGAAGAGTGAATGGCCTACAATTTCCCAATCAGAGAATTTCTAAGATACTATGAAGCAAGGGGAAATTCTCTGCTAGTTCAAGTATAAAAAAATTATCCTTTTTAGTGCCAAAATCCATTGAGAATGTTTTAGACTTACTTCATTCTGAAGGCACAAAAACCTTGAGATGCCTGGCTTAATTTATTTTTAGGTTAAGTGTTTGCTGTGTTAAAGACTGTTGTAATATAGTTTGTTTTTTCTATTTTAACCTTTTTTTGTTTTGGGTTTTTTATGCTGCTGAAGGTTAAATACTGATAACATCCTGTGGAACACAGCTTGAATGTGGGTTTTTTTTATTCAACTCCAAGTTTTAGGGGCATTTATTAGAGCTGTTTAATCTGAGGCCAATTTAACTAGTAGCAGACTAATAAAAATAATATTGTTGGGCTTTCTGCCATGACAAATGTTGACTTACCCTTATAAAGTTGACTAAAAACTAATAACCTTTAAAGTATAGGCATATGGAAACATAACCTGTTACATGAGGTCTGAAACAGAGTGGTTCTGTTTGAGTTTGCTGGCACTGCTTGTGAATTAGGTTTTTAAACAAAGGTTACTGTACTGTTGCAATTTATAGTGTCTTCCATTTACTACACTGTTAACACTTTTGAGACTAATTTAAGTTAAAACATTTTGCCCTAACGAATGCTCTCATAGCACAGAATGAATGCTCTGGCTATCTCTTTGTCTTAATTCGTATCAAAAATGGAAAAGAAAAGAAAAAGCCCAGCATATTTTTTACAAAATGTCAAGCAAGTTAGAACCCCCAAATCCAGAATTACTGCTGTAAATAATGGTCTCAGCACTGAACTCCAGTAAATGAAGATGTTTTTAAGAAACATTGCTGATTTCAGGTGTTTTGTGTGTGGGTTGAGACAAGCTTAGTCTGCCTTTGAAGGTTAATGGGGTAAACTCTAATGTTATAAAATGCCAAGTTTCTGTACCAGTTAAAAACCTCTGTAGGTTCCTTTTTTTGAGTTTGGTTTTGAATACAATCAGAAAAATCAACAACATGGTCACAGTAGTGCTGCAGACACAAGCATAACGACTCCTCAGGGACATATTTTCCCTTGTTTGTCAGATTGAGCACCAGTTCTCCAACAGGGAGACTGTTGTTGAAGTTGCTGATAAGAGGTGGGAGAGTCAGTTGGAAAAATAATCATAACCAGCAATGAACATCCATTTGCTGTTCACGGGGAGGAAATCACGGGCTAAGCCGGCCAGGGGCTGAGTGAAAGAATTTTGAAGTGAGCTATTGGAGCAAGTGAAGACCTTTTAAACAGCACCTCAGCTACTATTGGGTCTGTGTTATCCAGGTCATTGGTTCTTGTGTTCTTAGGGCAATATGAAGGGGGTCTGGCCTTGTTCTTTTTGTTTCCTTTCCTTCTGTTTATTAGAAAATGGAAACCAGTCTTTTGCTAGAGCAGTTTATCCATCAAAGTGTGATAATTAAGCTGTGGGTGGCCCTGTTGAATGATAAAGTATCAAAAACTGATTGATATCATTACATGGATTTAACTCACTCTGACACTCTGCTTTGAACTTTGGGAAAATTCCATTCTTTACATATACAAGTAAAAGAGGGTTGGGTTTATTCCATTTTGCAGATGAAGAGCACAAAAGCATTAGCTTCTCCCTCTAAAGAGGCTCCTAGAAGCTTTCCTGTCTGTGTAGTGTGTTATTGGATAAATATATCCAATTATTAGGTGCCAGTTTCTCTAGTGAGGAAATAAAAATAACATCAACTTAGCTGTCAGTACATTGCAACTAATCTAAGTGCCTAATTCTTCCCAGGATCTGCTCTGACACGCTTCCATGGCTGTCGAGGGCTCAGCTTGCCTTGGGAGTGGGTGCTGTGTGCTAAGAGTCAGGCTTTTACATGGTAATTCATGTGCATTAGGGCCAAAAATAATGATACAAAAGTTACCTTTTTGCCAAGACGTTGTCATTTTGCAATGACTGTGTCACAGTTTAGAAAGCAGCATGTCACTCACTTATGCAAGGCAAAAAGACTTGAATTTTACAGAATAGGGAGTGTGGCTTCCTGGTAGTGCTGTAGCTGAAGCTGGTTGCTGTATGATTTTTCCAGCTGTCCCACAGCAGAAGGTTAATTTTTTGGGTTATGCATTAAAAGATAAAGCTTTCCTTGCTTACTCAGTATTCTAAACCATTAGGTTAGATTTTAATATATAGAAGATGCTACAATTGTGGATATATATATAAAATATACAGAGTAAATGACAATAAAAAAGCAATCTTTGTGGCAAATTACAAGAATGGTGAGACATGGTGTCTTTGGAACTTATCTGATAGCCTCACATCCTAACTTGGGATTATGCCCATTGTGAGTACTCTAACCTTTCTTCCTGCTAATTTCCCAGAAAGTATATTATAAAAATATGCTCTCTCAGAAGGACAGAGATGTTTGAAAGGGCCACTGTCTGGTTTTCTGAACTATTTGTATTTTGGACACAGATTTGCTTCTTTTATCAGTTTGTTCACGGTTTCAAGTTCTTTCTGAGGCTGCACGTATATATGGTATTTCCAGCTTAAATTTTTTTCTCTCTGAATTCAAATGTTACCAAAGTCATCTTGAGTTCAAATATACAGCGCCCTCCAAAAGCCATCTGCTCTTTGTTCTAGCCTAGTCAGGTATTAATTTGACTTCACTTGACTGTTCAGCCTTTGAAGCTCGTGCACTCATGTCTCTCTCAACTTTATTTAGCCTTATATCAAATTTAAAGCCCTGTCAGATTAATGTTACTTGTTCACATATACCAGCTCTGTGTTTTGGAAACTTTGCCAAACTGTAGTCTGAGTCTTTTGGGGTTTTTCTGACTTACTTCCCATACTGCTTTGGCAAGCCTTCATGACTCTGAAAATGCAGTCTAACATGCAACAATTTCCAAACTCTGAAAATAAGTTTTTGTAGTACAATAATAATGACTTTAAAAAGTCAAGCAAAACATTTAACTTCTGAATTTTTTTGTGTCATAACTTGGCCTGGTTCCCAGTCTGGACAGGTGATGGTTGTTGCAACTGGATCCAGCCTTTAAATCCTCTCTCTCAGTCCCCTCCTCTGCTTTCTGTGTTCCCTGAGCTGCGAGGGGAGAGGAGGGAAGGAGGGATGCCTTTTGGGAGCTCTCAGTCTTCTGAGCACACTCAGTGGTGCAGACCTGAAATCTGATGTTCATTCTACCTGTGCAATGTCTCCTCGTGCTGGGCAGGCACGTCTGTGTTCCCATGTGCAAAGGTTTCTACCCCAAAGGGTTTTATGATCATGGGACTGCTGATTAACTGGAAATACAGAGATTTTTCGGAAACAAATTAGTAAAGTAAATTCCTAAGTGCAAAAGCAATATATTATTTTTAAAATAAATTAAAAAAAAATGAAGAGGCCTGGGAAGCAACATCTGGAGAGCAGCGCCCTGGTCTTATTGAACTAATGTGCAAATGCAGATTCTGATCAATATCTCTGGGTAAAGCAGAACAGTTCACACACTCTTTTCTTTCCATTTGATCTGTTGGCTGTGAAGAGCAGTGGCCTTGGTGAGAAAAACAGCCACCTGTTTAAAAATTGCACTTGGCTGTGGAATTTTTCCCTTTCTGGATCGTGGATCTCATTGGCTTGTTCAGCCTCTCTGTGGTGCTGGTTTGGAGAGGTGACACAGCTTGAGAATGAGGGTGTTGATGGAAGGGGAGGTGGAGGCAGAACGGATGCAAACCATACAGCAGAAATACTGTGATCAAGTGTCTCACAGTTTCAGTATTACTGTCTGAGGGTTGTAGAATTGCTCCAGTAGTGCTGTATTTTCATTGCACAGTCAAAGCCTTGTACAAACTTCATCTTTCCACGGAAGAAAGGGTGACTCAGCAGTGATGTCTTTGTTGTTAGACTTCTCTGAAGGAGATGACACCTGGAACACTAAAGATCTGATGAGTTCTTCTAGCTCAGTATCCTATGGTACCAAACAGTTTCTAATGCAAGGTGAAAATCATGTTAGAAGAAAAAGCTTTCCTTATACTTAAGAACTCACGATTAACAAGATTTACTTGAAGTGCTCATTGGTATTAAGTCTCAGGCTTTCAAAATGATCTTAAATAATGCTATTTGAGAGAATCCTGTAATAATGCTATTTTCTTTCCGTAAAATTGAATTCTTCATTTGAACTACGTATTTAGCTATTCAGAATGCTGGCTGTAATTTTCCGTGTGAATCAGAACACAGTACATTGCATGGGAAGCTCAGGATGGGGTGCTGGCACAGCAGGGGTAGGACTGCAGGTATCTAACCTGACTTTGCCTGCTGGGAGCAGAGCTGGCCTCTGGTGGCTCACAGCAAGAGGCCCTGAGGAGCTGAATGTTTCTTGATGGTGGCTGAAACTGGAGTTGGTTGTCTATAACATCAGTTTGTGTTTTCAGTGAGGTTTTGCAGCATGAACACTGGTGAAAACATTACTGTCTTAGCATTTTTCTCCTTGAAATGAGTGAGAGATGGACCCTCAGCCTGTATTGATACCGAGGGTTGTCCCAACCCAGGTGCAGCACCTTGCACTTGGTCTTGTTAAACCTCATTTTTTTGCATGAGTTGTCTCTTTTGTTCATTGAACATACGTGTTGCTGCAAAGCTGTAAGATACCAGAAAGGCTACGGCAGTGAAGGAGGAGTAATCTTGTGTATTAATCCTAATCCCCCTCTCTCTGTCTTCTGGACAGTCCATACAACCTTGATTTCCAGATTTGGCTCTTGGGGTACTGATTCCTAAGGCACCTTTGCTGCCAAGACAGAGCTGCTGGCACAGGCTGTGCTGCTGGCGTGGCACTGCCCGGCTCCCTCTGGGGTGCCCTGTCCTTCCCCTGCACTGCAGCACAGTCCCTCTCAAGCAGGCTCTGCCATGGGGTATTATCTGTGCACCAGCACTTGCATTCTGAATAATCATGAAAAACAAACAGCTGATAATGTGCCACCAGTTAGAGAAGAATTAGAGTGGAACCTCAAAGATTTTTTTCTTTTTTTGGGGAGTGAGGGAGGGGGGTGGGGATGCTGCTGCTGTCGGTAAATATGCTAGTGGTGCTGCAATGACGTAAAAAAAATGCTCCTTCTAAAACCTGTCTCAATGACATGGTTGCTGAAAAGGAAGGGTTATGAATAACAGGGCAATGGTGGAGATAAGGATTTAACTTGCTTTAAACTGCTGCAGTTCTTTAATGCCAGGTTTCATGTGTGATGGAATACATTATTTTTGCTAGAGGGTTAAACACTTTGTTGCTCATCTCAGCTGGCTTTTATGGATTTCCAGGTCTGCCTGCTGAGAAGTAAATTAAATATGTAGCTGCTTCTCACCTTTCCTCTGTTGCTGCACTAATGGAAGAGAATTTTTCTTGCCAGTAATACAGATGGTGATCATCGCTGCTAAACTTATTATTTTTTGGTATCAGGAAGGTTCACAAATCTGCATTATTTCTGGAAGGATTTATATTTCTGAAGAAAAGGATAATAGACATTCTTCATTTTCTTACAGCTATGCCTCGGCAATTGGAGGCATAGCAAACCTACAGAAACCTTATAAGCATGGCTGAAAAAGAAAGATGAACTGCTTTAGGATGTCCTTGAAATATGGTGTTGGATGGGTTTTTTAACTTCACTTGGAAGGTTTGGCTCTTTTTCTGTCAAAAGTTGCCTTTTGCATGTGCTGTTCAGGATCCGTTAAATGTCAGATGGAGGTTAGGAAGCCAAGGGTAACTGTTCTATTTTTATGTATTTATAACCACCTTTTTCTTGTGTTATGATTTGTTATTTTTTAAAAATATATATGTGCAAGACAATTGGCATATTATTTTGAAGTGGTTATATAATACTTTAAGTGCTGGTTTGCTGTTAAAAGTATCTATAAAAAGAAAAATATTTAATGGAATGCTGTATGGTGGATTTTTGTTTAATTTTCCTTTCTATTTTATGCAAAAAGTAAATACATGTAAACATGTTACTAGTGTGTTTTCCTGTATATGTATTTCGATAAAAACCTGTATTCAAAGACAGTGAGAGTTAGAAATTTCTGTCTAAATCATATTTTCTGGTTTAAAATACATGTAACTGAATAGTCACATACTGACAGTGCCAGAGGCAAATAGATAGAGTTGTTTATATTTGAAAGTATTTCTTTCAATGAGAAGATTATCATAAGCTTATCATATCATTAGCTGCAGAGCACTGCTGAAAATTTCTCTTTTAAGAATGAATTAATATAATCAAATGATCCAGTCTTTTTTTACCTTCCCCTCTTCCCCCTCTCCCAGCCCTGCCAAGTTCTCCATCATTACATTTTCCAGCTGTTTCCAGGACCTGCGTGTGCCAGCCAAGAGCAATCTGTCACTGTCAGTGTTTAAAACAGCTATTGTTTATTTGCTTCCCTAATTAGAGACCAGGTTTGCAAACTTGCATCTTAGAAATGCTTTCTTAGGGAAATCAGCAAAAGCTCAGCACTCGTTGATTCTGCTCACAGTGCCCCCATTTTCCCCCCTCCTCCCCCTGCTCCAGGAGCCCAGTAACAAGCGGGTGAAGCCGCTCTCCAGAGTCACGTCCCTGGCCAGTCTCATCGCTCCTGTGCGAGCCACGCCACTGAAGCGCTTCAGCCAGACCCTCCAGGTAAGAATGGCAGCACCATGTGGGGCTCAAAGGGCAGTGTGCTCGAAGGGGAATGTGCACACACAGTGATTTCTTTTGAGTTCCTGGGGATGGGAGAGGCACAGACCCACACACCCCACTGCAATGTGCCAAATGCGTTCTGGCACCTTGTGACTGTGAAGTCACTCAGCTTAAAACTCACAGCTCTCACCTCAAAAAACACTTCTCTGTCTTGATAATTAATGTTTTTCAAGTACCAGTAAGAAAACCATTGCACCTGTAGCATCTAAAGCTTGTTTACTAAAGGATTACAATTGCTTTTTAAATTTGGTGAAGAGAATGTTCTGTGGCACTTTCTATTAATTTTGGTTGGTTTCTCTGAAAGTGTTATTTTTGGTATAGTTGGTCATGTAGGACTGTTAAATTTCCTTCTGTGTAGTGAACTTTGACCTTGCCTAAACAAAAGTTAGTGAACAACTGGAAATTTCCAAGTCATTTCCCGAAGCTGATGATGAAAATCAGTAAAGGGTAAGCGGATTTTAAATGCAGTTTTTATGTTACAGGTTAGGTGCATAATATTTAACATGCTTAGAGACTTATGGAACTTTAGTTTATAAAGCATTTGTGCCTTCAGCCCCAGAGATTGGAGAGTATTTGTGTGCTCATCTCCTGATGGCTGTCCTGAGTGCCAACCTGGAGCTGGGGCACTGCTGTGGGTCTGGTTCCTCTTTAAAAGAAGTTATGTAAGTCAGCATGTATAAGATCGAAAGAAAATTATTTAACAAGCTTAATTTCTTTGAGAGGAAATATAAAAATAACTTGGATGTATTAAAAACGTTCCTTAATCAAAATTAGTTAAACTAGAGCATTACTGAAGTTACTGTTAAGGAGGAAAGAAAGAAAACCTCAGAGCAAGGGAGCCTTTTGACAAGTAAAGTCACGGGAAAGAACCCCATTTTTCTGTCATGGTAATGATCTAGCAAACAGGTATTGCAGGGCTTTTCTGCCATGGGTTTCCCTGTCTTTGGTTCCTGGGGTGTAGACACTGCCCAGAGGAGCTGCCTGTGCGGGGCTGGAACAGCAGCAAATTGTCAGGGCTTGGGGCAGGGGTAGCCTGGCGTGACTCGAGCAGGGATGCCTGAGCTCCTGGGGGAGCACGAATCTCCTCCACAGGCTGCCTCCAGGAAAAACTGGCCCGACTCTGAAAGGGCTACATTAGTTCCAGTTGTGAGGAGTGTGCAAAGTGAATTAATTTTTGGCTGAGCGCGGCTCTTCCCTTTCCCCAGCCTTGCACAGCTTGGGCCTCACCGAGGTACCTGCCCTCTGTTCTGCACTGTTGTATTTAATAAACTTGGTTTAGACTATCCAAAACAACTGTCCTTTCATATATGCAGTAGCAGCTTCCTGAGATGAGAGCTGTATAAATGTGTTTCAGGGCAAATTTTGTCAAAAAACAGGAGAGAAAATAGTGCCTTTTCAAGTCCTTCTGCTGCAAGCATTTCTGTCTTGCTCTGTTCATAATGACTATAAGAATATATTGTAATTAACTGTCTGCTTCTAAGCAGGTTAAACAGTGATGTTATTCCTACCATCCTCTCTATCTGTGTGCCTGAAGGAGCTGCAGGGAGAAATCAGCTTGTGTGTTCTCTAAATCCTGGGTCTGAATCCAGTTCTAAGTGATGAATGCTGGTGATGTCTCTCAAGACTGCCTTCACAGTTGGCAGTAAATTGGCTTCTTATCTGATTTTGTCAGTAACTATAGAACAGGGACAAGAAGGACTGACCTTGTGCTCAGGTGTCCCACTTGGAATTATTTAGAAACATTCTGGGAAGCACATACAGCTATTTCACTTTATTAAGTATTGACATAGCTGTTGTGTCTTATGAACAGTTTAGTGCAGGATTTCTTTTCATGGTGTAATTTCCTGCAGAAAAGGAAAAAGTTCATTTTTCTTACTGGGTGAACTTTAATATATCTTCATTGTTATTTCAGTCAAAATTCATGTATCTGCTTGCATTGCTGCTTAGATGTTCTGTATCTGTAAAATGAAGAAAGTCACTGTCATCACCACAACATGCCAAACAAATGACTTCTTTCCCTGGAAGAAAACAAAATAAAGCCAGCAGAACATCCATCGAAAAAGATTCCTCCCTACAACATCAGTAAAAAGAATTAGAAAGTTCTGAAATTCCTTTACAGCATTTTAAACACACCAACATATTCTTCTGAATGCAGGATACATGTAAGAGGAAAAAAAGTTTATTAGGCAAAATTTTCCTTACCTCTGTACTTTCATTTCCTATTAATGGACTTTCAGCATGCAGCTTGAAGAGAAACATTTCTGTGTCCGGAATTTGTTTAAAATAAGTTCTTCTATTTTATTGATTATAGAGATATCTGATTATTTTTGGGGTATATTCAACTTTATTAAAAATGTCCACTTGTTTTCAATACTTTTCCATAAGGATTCCAAAACACATAAAGTCTTTCTGGCTTTTTTTTTAATTTATTTTTACTTTTGACTATTTGTGCTTATTTTGTTTCTGTCACGTAGAGCACTGCAGAGTGGCTGACTGGAATAGTGCTGTCAGCTTCACCTCTGACACTGGGTCTGTATGGCTGCAGGATACTCATGCTAAGCAGCTATTCTTATTTGTTAATCCACCTGGGAAACCACTTTGTTTTATATCTGTGTCTTCAGTCTCTATTAAGATACACTAATGATTGTGATGATCTGCTTGGTCTTATTCACAGCTGTGCTGTTTGGCTTAAAAGCTGAAAATAGGATCAGAAAAAGAACTCCAGCTGATGCTGGAGAGGAATTGAAGTCTGGCTGGCTTCCTCTGCAACTTCAGTTTTCATCAGTGTGCCTTGAATTTAAGCAGGGAGGCCAAATTATTTTTATCTGTCTTAGGACAGCGGAAATTTCTAAAAATCCTTCTTTTTAATGTCAGTCCTGAATGCCAGGGCTTTGCTCGGTAGTGCCATTTCCCCAGTACATGAAGCTCTTTGCTTTACTGCAGCTGAAATGAAGGTTTGTTAGTTGTGTTAATTAACAGCAGGAACACACAGACCCTTCCTGGTAACAGCCTTGTAACAGCCAGGGAAAGCTGTTGCCATCAGAGAAACACAGTAAACAAAACGAGGGGTTATGGCTGGATTCTTCCATTTTTGGAATTATATGAAAATTTTAATCATTGCAGATGGCCATAATTTTTAAAGAGTGTGTGGGACATGATTTTTAAGGAAGCCAGAAACTAGGAAAATATTTTTAAAAGACTGTAGATTTAGAAATGCTGTTTTGACATTCCTGCAATTCCTTCATGGGATTCTGTCACATGACTGATTTTTCTTTTCTTTCTGTTTTTTTTTTTTTTTTTNTTTTTTTTTTTTTTTTTTTCTTGGCTAGTATCAACCAAAGATACCATCAACTTGTTTTTAAAATTTTTTGGTAGAACTTCAGTTTAGTGCTCTATTCCAGTAAATAAATAACCTCAGTCCTGTGCCCCTTATTAATATTAAGCAAGGTATGGTTTTTAATGGTTAACAGAAAGGCTGATGTATGACAGAAATCAAATATATACTTCCTGTGTCCAGGTAGCAAAGATGCTAAGCAAACAAACAAGCAGAGTCTTGGAGAGTTTGATGTCCTTTTGAGTGTCTGGGCCTTTTTGAGCCCCTTCTGCCCGATGAGGAGGGTTTAGGGCTGTAGAGAACAGTATGGAGTGTTCTCATGCAGAAATGTCATGTCAGTGCCTGTGAAGGGCTGCTCTTCTCAAAACACTGTGAGTTCACTATTAGAGTTGTATGCCATCTTATAACATGATACATGACATTGTCAAAAGGTTTCAAAATCAAGGCATTTAGTCTAAAAATCTGTCTGGTGCTTTCCATTCTAAGTACTTCCTTCATTCAACATAAAACATTCCTTTAGGAGAACACCACACAGGAGCTGTACTGTACACTGGAGGATGCCAATGGGAATGCATGGAAAGGGGCATTCCACCCTGGCTCAGGGATTGTTCTGCTTGGTTGCATTCTCGTGGTTGGTGATTTATGAATGCAAAGCATCTGCCTCTTTTCCCTAATTTTTCCATTTGCTTGTGAATATAAGAGGTTCCATGATTGCTCATTATAACAAGTGTAAATTAAGCATGTAATTCCACATGTGTTTCTTTGCCTTCTTAAATCTCGAAGGAGGACTAGCACCTGACCTACAAGGTTTTGGAAGGGGTGTGTGTGTGTGTTTTATTTTTAAGGGGTTTGTCAATTCCAAGTGGGATTCAGAATGGCTTCTTTTAAAAGGTATAGGTTTTATTTATATAATGTCTTCTGATATTGTAAAAACATATTGTATTTTTAGGCACTGTTTGCAATTCGTGGGCTCTTATCTTCGGAAGGGAATCTTGTCCTTTGTGTATGGTGCTTTCAACCTGGAAATGAAGAGAATTTATTGTGTTTTAAATATTCCTACCCAAGGCAATAGCAAGATGATTGTGTTATGTAAGGCATGAGTATTTCAAATATGTGAAATAGTTAAAGCATTTCATATGTAGGACCTCAAAAAAAAGCCTCTAATTTTAATGAAGCAAGAAAGGAATCTTTTCAAAATAGCATAGTAGGACCATAAAGTATGCATCCTTTGCTTGAACTCTTTCTAGGAGTCTACAAGCAAACAGAACTCTCAAGTCTCTCTTAAAATTGGCTTTATTGAATTTTAGGACCAGTAGATACAGAGATGCTGGCATACACTGGCAGAGTTTAGAGGCTCCAGAAATACTAATAAAGGTTGCACAGTAGTGGAACACAAGAATGGTATTTCACAGTTTGCTGTCTGCCAGCACTGAGTGCTAAGGCAGTTCTTCAGCTGCTGAGATGTGAAGGAGGAGCAAGTGAAAAGAATCTGGCTTGTTGTGCTTTTCTTAAACATTAACATCTGAATATTGACATAACTTTTCCTTAGAGTTTGTTCTTCTCATTTCAGTCAGATATTCATTTCACACCTTTCTGTGTGAATTAGTTTCCTGATCTCATTATACATCTGATGAGGCAGGATGTTACCAGTTGAAAGGGTTCCTCCATGCATCAAAACCAGTTTGGTCAGTTAGAGCATTATAGCACTAATTATTTAATCCTCTTATGGACATATCTGTAAGGATTATGCCAATCACATCTTTGATTCTGAGATTTTAAAAAAAAAAAAAAGTGATGCTTTCAGGTATTAAGACACTTAGTAAAGTAAGAGGAAAGGTTTTGAAGGGAAGTCGCACTTCATGAACTCTCTGCCCAACAGAGAAAACATTTTTCTTAAGCCATTAATATATATTTGATGTAATGCACCCTTTCTTCTGATATCCTCGAGGTGTAGGATCTGTTGACTGACATCTCTGAACAATCCCACCCCTCAAAATAAATAAAACCCAACAATAATGTTGAGTTTCAGTTGATGCACAAGTTTATCTGCCAGATTTTGCTGTCCTGGGTTCCAGAGTTTCTGTGTAACAATTAATTCTTTCTTTCCAAATTAACCAGAAAAGTATTCATAGTTTCCTCTCTAAAATTTGCGTTAATTCTAAATTTTTAAGTATTAGTGATCTAATGAGGCAGATATGTGCAATGTGTGAATAATTCCTGTATGTTTACTGAGTTGAAACTCCGATCAGTTGTGTTAATTTACTTTGTTGGACCATTCTGCATTATCCCTGTAGTTCTCTTGTGTTGCACAGTATATGAATGCACTGCCTGATTTTTGAAGCTATTGAGGACAGGACACGGGCACAGTTCACTGCAGGACTGAAGGTACTGGCCTTCCATGAGGATGGAGTAGAATAATTTTTCTTACGTTCTTGGTACTAAATGTTTCTCTGAAGTTCAGAGTAAAAACTGATTAGATCACACATTTGTTGTACTGAACTATGTGTATAAATTCCTTCAAAGAGAAGAAGAGTGAAACTGGTGTAACCATGAAAACAATTGTCCCCTGTTTGTGCAGCGCTCCATCAGTTTCCGCAGTGAGAGTCGCCCGGACCTGCTCAGTCCCCGGCCGTGGGCTCGCAATGTGCCCCCTGCGAGCACGAAGCGCAGAGACAGCAAACTGTGGAGCGAGACCTTTGATGTCTGTGTCAATCACATGCTCACAGCCAAGGAGATCAAGCGTCAAGAGGTCTGTGCTTGTTCGGAACCCTACATTTCATATTCAAAAGTTGCCTTTAAAGCACAGAATTGGGAATTCTGGCAAGCATTGGGATAGCACTTGAAGCTTTCCTGCAGTTGAACAGAATGTCACCACTTTCACTGGAAGCAGATTTCCAGCCCTAGTCTGTATGATTCAAGCTATATTAGATAAATATATTCTTCATAAAAATCAGCTGATCATATTGCCCTAATAAGTGTGAAATTACTAAGGTCTGTTGTCCTGTGACTGGCTGGATGTGTGTACATGTTCTCTATGACACTGTCTGTACTCGTGGGTGGTATCTTGATGTTTCATTTTGCTGTCCTGGTAATGCTGGATGAGCGTGCTGTGTCAGGAGCAGGTATTCATCAGGTGATGCTTCCACCCAGAAATGCACCATCATTGCCCTTGTTGGAAAAGACTGTCTTTGAGGAAGTTTTCAGTGCTAGACAGATGACATGCTGTTCAAAAGATGTGTCTTCCAAAGCAAAAAGAGGATGTCAATGGTTTTAATGTGTTGTACATGACAAAGTCTAAATAGTTCATATTACAATCAATACAGAGCTCCTACAGAAGCAAGGATTTTTTATTTTCAAAAGATATTTCTAGCAGTATCAACAAAGCTTATAACAATCTCTCTGAGAATACTCCAGGCACTGAGTCATAAATCAAACAACAGTAGCGCCAAGCGTTTCTTGTGCAAATTTTAACAATGTACAAAAATTCATAGGAAATAACTTTTATAATTGAGAACTTCAAAGGCAGCGTACTGAAAAATAAGCTGTAGAAACTGTTTGCACAGCATAACAGTCATTGCTGTCTTGGGGCAGGAGCCAGGACCCTTGATACAAGCCCAGTAAGTGAGCTGTATTCCAGGAAGTTTTGCATGAGGATTCTCCTCTGTGTTGGTTTCTCACCCTGCATGTCTCTCTGGAATAGCTGAGCCACTTCCATGGGGGCCAGGGCCGATTTCACACCACGGCAGTCCTGCCAGGGGGGTCTGACTGAGCCAGGGATCTGCTCCAGCTGAAGAAGGGCTTCTCTAATCCAGGCTGGTTGAAAGTCTTGACTGTAAAGCTGGGAATTCTCACTGCCCAAAATGACAGTAACTCCTGCTGTACCCCAGGTTAGAATGAAACCGTGCAATAAGGTAATAACAATGGTATTTTGATAAGCCAGTGAATTAGAGTTGATGGTACTTTTAATGTGCCAGCTTTAAAGTCTCAAATGTGCTTCAAGAAGAATAACTTGTATCATCCAGCAGTTAAGTTAAAGCTCAGTCTTTGTAACAAACAAATGAACTGGTACCAGAATTGAAGTGCTCACTACCAAAGAGACATTTTAAGTAAGATCAGTCTTTGCTTAGTAGATCATCTGTAACTTTTGTCACTGCATGTGTTACAATGGAACACAATAAGCTCCTGTGCAAGCAGGTGTATAAGTGGTTCAGATACAGGAGTCAAAACACCACACTAAAGATACCTTCCCCTATCTGGGAACACACCTCTTTGGAAAAAAAATAAACCTATGGCTATTTCAGATAAGTATTTAATGAACAGTCTAACATAGCTCTGTTTTAAAAACTACTGCACTTGATTCTGTAGTTACTTTGTTTCTCTAATTAGATTTAGCAGAGAAATGCTGCTGTGTGGTATTAAGACAGCTGGTCAAAATATAACATGAATTCACTAAGTGGAGTGTAGATTCAATAAAGATATTTTAGAATATTTGTGTCTCTATTACAGGCTATCTTTGAACTTTCCAAAGGAGAAGAAGACTTGATAGAAGATCTGAAGTTGGCAAAAAAAGTATGTTAAAAAAAACCAAAACAAACCCACAGAACACAACAAACAGTATTATTTGGTTTATAAGGGTTTTTATAATTGCTAAGACAATGAGGGGGGGGTGGGAACCCAAAGCACATTTCTGCTTCCTGTTCTTTCTGAAACAGTTAAATTTGCTGCCTTTTGTTTTCCAACTATGAAATTGATAGTTTAATATATGGGTAGGAAACTTTCAAATATTCTCAGCAGTTGGTCTGCTTTTACTCATAGGGAGCTTTAAATACTATAATTAATTTTTCAACTGCCAGTGATATATTAATTACAGAACTCTCCTGTGTTTCTTTTCAGGCTTATCATGACCCAATGCTAAAGCTGTCCATAATGACAGAACAAGAGTTGAACCAAATTTTTGGAACACTGGATTCTCTAATTCCTCTGCATGAAGGTAAAACTCACGTAACTTTTGCCTGCATTGCTACTGCACATAAAGTCACCTGATTTATTTAAGGGAGGTTTCTCTTCTTTTTCCCAATTGTCAGATCTTCTTAGGCGACTTCAAGAAGTCAGGAAACCTGATGGATCAACAGAGCACGTTGGCCACATCCTTGTGGGCTGGGTAAGGCACAGTTTGTAAGCAATTTGGGGACTTTGAAGCTGTGACGTGGTTTTTATCAGGCAATTTCCTTTCTATATCTGCCATAACATGTAAAAAATATATTCTCAGAGTATTTTTAAAAGGTAAGGCAACTATTTACAGATATAATGGAATATTTTCTCTTTTCAGGGATTTTCCGTGAAAAGATTTAGACTAGAATGTTGTTTTTAAAGCTTTTGCTATTCAGGAGACGAGCTGTATTTAATATACTTTAAACAGAAATTGAGAGGCAGACTAGAGTTTGCCTCCTGTAGATCATTTAAGAATCTGCCCCCATTTGTATTCTGGTTACCTTGAAAAGTCATCCTGTATAAGGGCACCCTAAAGTTAGTTTTGAATGTCATTCTGTTCCAGTTGTCAAAGTTCCTTGCTGTCAAAGATTTCTAGAAGGTGGTTAAAATAAGTGAGACAGGGATACAAGAGAGATGCTATTGCTGCCTTACAAAAGAAAATGTTGCTAAATTCATGTTCAATAGCATCCAACAGCATCACCACTGAAAATAGCTTTTGTCAGTTTTATTGATAAAATTGGCCATTAAGAAAGAGCTATTTTTAAAATACTTAGATATGGCAGCCATATACTTGTAAGCATGTAAATAATGAAATTTAATGGGGAGAAAATGGGCTTGAAATTTTTAAGGAATGAGGTAATAATATTTAGCATCTCTGTGTGAAAGGGTGGCCTATTGTCAATAAGGGAAAAATGATCACTAGTACTACATTGTGCAGGTAGTTAATGATAAATTTGTAAATGTCAAAATAATCTCACTTTCCTTGGAAAAAAGTAATTGTAAATATATTTGTTTTCTGGTGTGGTTGAACATCAGTGAACTTCTCTGGGTCCAACTATGTTTGAGTCTAATTCCCTCAAAGATTTTACATATAATTGTGTGTTGATATAGGAGGCTTTGTAAGTGGACATACTGCTCTAATCAACTGACAGAGCTATTTTTTTTTTCCAGATTTAAGGCACAGTTTTGTCATGTTAGTTTGGTTAAGGTTCTTGGGGCAATATAGAAGTTTGACTGTAAATTTTGCACATCTGGAAAAGGCCAGATTTGGGAGCACTTATTCCTAGGCTTTTATTTCCATTCACAGTTAAAGTCAGGCTTCTGTGTTCAACTATTGTCTGCATTAAGTAGTGCTCAGTCTTGAGTCATTGATATTTTTAATGCTTTGAAATAGTGTTGGAGATCTCTAGGAACTGAGAGATGAGCTAGTGCTTCTAAATTACTGAAATTGTTGAACAAGGTGTATTGAGGACCCTTGTAAATGTTATATATGTTGGAAATGTTATTCTCACTAAACTGTGCATGAATCTCCAGCTTAGAGTCTCAGCATGAATTCTGACATCTTGAATCACTTGAAACTTTCAGTGGAGCAAACTGCTTTGCTTCAGCTGCACAATAATTTATTCCTTTCCTCAGCTTCCATGCCTGAACGCCTATGACAGCTACTGCAGCAATCAAGTAGCAGCCAAAGCTTTACTGGATCACAAGAAACAAGATCACAGAGTGCAGGATTTCCTGCAGCGCTGCTTGGAGTCTCCCTTTAGCCGCAAACTGGACCTTTGGAATTTCCTTGACATCCCAAGAAGCCGTTTGGTTAAATACCCATTACTGCTCAGAGAAATTTTGAGACACACCCCAAATGATCATCCAGATCAGCAGCACCTTGAAGAAGCTGTGAGTAACTGTTGGGTTTGGGTTTTTTTTAGATTACAGCACTCCAGGTTTATTCATGAATTGAGGGACACTACATAAAATACAAACATGCAAATTCTTACAGCTGAAAGTACTATGTGAAGTTTGTAGCATCACTCCCCCAAGTGTTAATAGAAAGGGACCCAACTCAGATATTTCTAAGACTTCTGTTTTTATTAATATATATACACACATATATATAGAGACACTCATATTAAATTCAATAATATGTACACACACACAAATGTGTATCTGCAAGTAAATGAGTTTACTATAGCAGACTTGTTTAAAACACACTTCTAAATATTGACTTGAATATTTTGTACATTTTAGTATTTCTTTGCTGAAAAGTGATTGCCCTGCTTTTTTTGGCGGAAAGTCCATGTTTCAAAACACATGTACCTTACCACTGTTGTTCTGCTATCCATTCCTCAAATCCCTTGCCCAGCTCAACTTCTCTGTTATAAAACTTAAATTCAAAGCTTGGATACTCACATTTAGATGTAATTTCCCCTTGTGCACATTCTTTAAGACCCAAACAAAAATCATGACTATCTCAAAGAATTCTTCTGCTTATTTCTCAAATTTGCTTTTCTATATAATATCTGGTAGTATGTTTTAGAAAATATTTCAAATACTTCCCTCCTATACTTGTATTTTGTATTGTTTTGGAAAACATAATAGTGATTTTTGTCCTGATACTCCAAAAGCCTTATGTAGGTTTGTGGTGTTCTGCTGCAGCAGAACACTTGGTCTTTGAAGTGATGTATATCATAAATGGTGTATTTGCCAAGTTAAATTAGGAAACAGAAATGACTCAGTGTGGTTGGCTCTTAACACTGTCCTAGGCTTGTGAAGTACATTTGTCTTCCTGTCTGGCCATCTGCTCTAACACTTTGGGCCAAGTTGATCCCTGATAAATCTCCTGGGATCAGCAGATTCTTGAATTACTACCTCTTCGGGCTTGTAAGTGTTGGCCCATCCCCTGCTCCACCTCCAGTTAATTAACAGGTCAGTTTGATCCCTCTGAGCAGCCTCTGATCACTGCTGGAGTTGAGTGAAGCCCCAGAACTCCTCATCTGCATAGCCAGTTAAGGAGCCATATTTTAAGCATCAGATAAATAGATCTCAAGGTCCTGAAGGACTGCAATTATAAGGAAGCTCAAGAAAAGCAGTGTATTTGTATAGAAAAGGCAAAGCTTTCCTTTTAATGTTTTTTAAAGTAAAAAGGCAAGAAAATTATTACTTTAATTGTAAAATTGTAGGTATATGCACGTAGTGGAATTGTAAAATAAGATTAATGTACTGTGTTTCCAGAGAATAACTAATAATGAATAAAAGCTGAGAATTTAGTGGTTTGGGCTAGTTCCATGTTTTGCAGGACGGGGATCTTGATAGTCCTTCTTTTTCTTGTTCTCTAATATGATGCAGCCATTTTCAGAAAATTATTACCTATTTTGAATAAATATTTTTAAGGCAGGTTGTTTGTTCTGTGTCATTTATTGGCCCATTTCAGCTGACAAAAATACATCTCTGATTATATTTCTTACATCTGTTTATCTTAATTCTGCCTATTTTGGTTTGATATAAAGAGATAAATGCCAGATTTTTAAGCCACTGTTAGAAGCAATAATAAAGCCAAACTGAATTGTCTTTGTACAGTGTAGTCTGCTTGATTTTATTGTTACTATTAATACTTTTATAGACTGCTCTGCAAAAAATGAATGAAAAATATACTGTAAATTACAACATATTTTCTTGTAGATACCATTCAAATTATTAGGAGATAGCTCTGAATATTGGACTGTCTAATTAAAGTTCATGTGTTTTCACTGTCTTTCTGTAGATAAATATAATTCAGGGCATAGTGGCTGAAATCAACATAAAGACTGGGGAATCTGAATGCCAGTATTACAAAGAGAGACTGATTTATCTCGAAGAAGGCCAAAGGGATTCATTGATTGATAATTCACGTGCTCTGTGTTGTCATGGTGAACTGAAGAACAACAGGGGAGTGGTAAGGAATAAAAATTTTAGCATAAATATCTTTTAAAGGTATCCTCATTTTGCATGACAGCTAAAAGAGCTGTGAGCATACACACACAAACCTCATGCTCTCATATATAGGAAGTTGGTAAATATCAACTTATATATAACACTGGTCATTTTTGTTAGTAGTTCAATATCTGTATAGGAAGGTAATAAACTTATTAGTGTAATTAAATGTATCTCTGTTATGGGGCTTAACAGTATCCTGGATAAATTTCAATCCTTGCAGGATTACATGTCCTGTAAATAGAGGCACAAGTGGTAAAAAAATTGGACTACTCATGGATATAAAATGAGGCATCTGTTGTGAAAATATAGAATGCAGATGGGCATTTTCAATATCAGAAGACTGCCAAGGCATATTGGGAAATATTTCTGCTATAATGGCCATATAATTACATGAGCTACTGGAAGATGGGACAGTGAGCTGAATGGATCTGAAGCTCTACCTTGTGTTACACTTGCAAATAATGTGTTCTTTTAGATTTAGAAGCAAAGAACAGTTACTTGTGATAGGGAAGCAATTTTTGGCAATGAAAACCAAATTCATTTCAGTGCATGATATCAAGTGAAATGAATTTAAAATTTCAGTTTGTTTATTATTGGAAGCCAGTGGAGATTTCAAACTGAGGAGGAACGTAATGTAAAGATGGTAACAGGTGACTTGTGCCACCCAGGAGCAGAATTTTCTGAGCTTCAAAGAGCTGTGGTGAAACTGATAGTAAGCGGCATGTGAATTGTAAGATTACTTATAATTGTTCATTGAAAGTATCTGGATGAATAAAATTGCTTATTTCTTATTAACAGAGGCAGTAGAGAAAAGTTCATGTCAGAAGGAATAATGTGTATAAGCATGGTGCTGCTGTAGAGAGAGCTTTGAAATGTCATGCACGTTTCAAGGCCTCAGCACTAAAAGGATTATGACATAAGAAACTGAGAAGAGGACAGGAGAAGTAATTCCAGAAGTTTTTAGGTTGTTTTATTTACATACTTATATGCTGTTGCGGCATGTAGTGGAAAGAACGGAATATTTATTTAACTGCTGAAAACTCAAGGTTATAAGATGCTTGACTTTAAGTAAATTTGGTTGAATGATTTTCTGAAAAAGGAATAATGCTTCATTATTTATTAATGTTTCACAGAAACTGCATGTGTTCCTCTTTGAAGAAGTGCTGGTGATTACTCGAGCTGTCACCCACAATGAACAGCTCTGCTACCAGCTGTACCGGCAGCCGATTCCCGTGAGGGACCTGGTGCTGGAGGACTTGCAGGATGGAGAGGTTCGACTGGGTGGATCCATCCGTGGTGCATTCAGCAACAACGAGAGAAGTATGAACACACCCTTTTTTATTTGCTTATGTAGGATCATTATCACCTTAAGGCACCTGCAAATGAGACATCAGAATGTTTTCCCTAAAATTCACATTATCCCTATCCACCCTCTTGATTTTTGTTTCAAATGGGGTTATTTTGTTGTAAGTTGTTTCTTTTAGATTCTTTCTCTAAGCTCACTGTATTCATGATTACTCCACACACCTACTTCTGTACTGAATTGAGAAGGGGAGAATATGCAGGCTGTAGTGACAAAACTGCAAAATTAACACACAAGTGTCTTCTGAAATCTTAAGCTTTAGCTGTCATGCCTTTCCTTGTATTATGGAGACATTGATGGCTATTCCATAACCCTTTCAGCTGGCAGATACTGTAATCCCCAGTGTCAAGACTGCAGCTATTTATGTTAATGTCCTTCTAATTAATCATATTATAAAGACGCTTATTTTATTACAAGGTGCTTGAAATCTCACTTATCTGATCAAAACTTGACGGGTTTTTTGTATGTATCCACTATATTAGTCAAATGAATGGAAGAGATGAGGCAGTCTCTGGCTGGCACAAGGCACAGTATTCAGTGAAGGTTCTGGAAAACTGCTTCACAGAGAAGTAGGAAGAGAGGTATGGAAGTGTGGGAGAAGCACTAATCCTGCAGATTCACTTGAAGCTTTATGGATATGTGCATGGCAGAACCAAAATTATTTCATTCAGCAATATGAAGTTATTAGAAGTGCTTGTGGTGGCCTGTGATCTTGACCCACAAAACAAGGAGCTAGCCAGACTCTTCTCTTTGGTTCAGCATGGTATGGGCAGGAAACACCTTAAGGCAAAGATTTTGCAGGTTCTGTTACTTAAATATACTCCCAATTACAAAACCTATTCAGCCAATGTTGTTTCTTTCAGTCAAAAACTTCTTTAGAGTCAGCTTCAAGAGCAGATCTCAGAGCCAGACTCACTCTCTCCAAGCCAATGACTCCTTCAACAAGCAGCAGTGGCTGAACTGTATCCGCCAGGCCAAGGGGAAGGCTGCGTGTGCGGGCCAGGCTGGTGGGCTGCCCTCAGAACCGCATTTGCTGTTGCCACCAGCACAGGGACGCAGAGTGCCCCCCGGGGACAGCAGCCTGGAGCTGATGGACCAATCCGACTGCGACTCAGACTGGAGCATGGACACCAGCGAGGTCAGCGGAGACTGCGAGCGCATGGAACAGACGAACTCTGGCGAGCATGACAAGCAAATAGAAACCAATGTTTGACAAAACCTTACAGTTCGTGGAAGAAAATCTGTCTCTTACCTGTACAGTATTTGCATTCCATACATGGAACCATTCGGAGAAGCACTTTTAGAATACTTTTTGTGATGATGTCAATGCAGTCCTTCTTGTATTCGTACCTGTGAGTGTAGTACTGTGACTGCCCATCCGTATAAGCTGGAATTTCTTGCAACTCATGTCCTGTGATTATATCCCATAAACACCTAAGGTGGACGAAAGAGGTACTTGACCAGTTATTCTCAATGTCCTGCTGTAAACAGAATCTCTAAACTACTGTTTATATATGCATTACATAAATAACCTTTCCTGAATTTAAATGTTTTATTTGCCCTTTCATGGGGCAGCTGAAGATGTGGGCTTAATATGGAGTTTCAGGATGGGGTATCATGATAGTAAGTTTTCTTAAAGGCATGGAAGGAAAAAACAATTTCTTGGAAAAAAAGAAAACTATCTTGCAATAACCTGTCTGAACTCTTGTGGTATTAAATCAACAAGAACTATAAACAGCAGGCCATGGAACCAGGGAATATTTAGGCATTCATTTTTCAGAATGAAGCACTGTCCTAAAATCTGGCAACTAAACTTAGTAAAATCTGGACATTTCAGTGGTCAGCATAGTGATGTGGTTTATTTATCAAAGCATGTAATGCTAAAAATAATTAACTAAAAAAACCCCAACCAAACCTCTACAGCCAGCACTGAATTAAACGGAATGCTGAGAATACTGGGTATTTGTAAATAAGCTGGTAGTTTGCTTTTGGTGCCATATATATATTATCCCAAACAGGATAAGAATGGAATAGAACTTTTGCTTGTGAATAGGCCCTCTTCAGCATTTTGCACTCCACTGACCTCCACTGTTGGTTTTAAATACCACTAAACTAATGTTAAAACGTTTAATTTTCTGTAAATGTCTGTTTACAATTACATGTAGTTGGTTTTTAAAACTAAGTGATGATTTTATATAAATGGTGCTCTACAAATACCCCATGGGATTATGTAGAGAAAGTTTAAACAAAAAGGGATTTGTTTTTCCTTTAGGATGTGTTACATCCTTTTTATTTTCCTCAAGTTTTGTTTTAAAAGTTTTTGCATTTAATCTCGTGCTGTAATTGGAAATGTTACTGTATTCTCTGGTGGCTGATGTAACTACTCATTATGATGAGAAGCAGATGAGTCACTTAAATGCAGTCTAAAATGGTTAAACATCCTGTTACCTTCAGGAATCCCTGGATAATATTTTATTTCTTATTATAAGAAATAATGCCAGTGCTGTATGGCAAGCTATGAAAATGGTTTATTAATAAATTTAAATGATTCTTGATATCACACATGATAACCTGTGCAAAGTACTCGTCACAAGAAAAGTAGAAAAACTGCTAAGTTATTGCCAAAAATATTTTTGTGTTCTATGAGTTTACAGAAAATTTACTATGTCAAGTATCTTACATATATATATGCTGATGTGCATTACAGAAATCAGTGTGACAAGATGATAAACAATATAAAACAAGGTATTTTTATTTTTTAAAAAAATGGCATTTTTACCCTATAGAACATATTTCTGTATTTATAGTTTTTCAAAAAAAATCAATTTTCTTTTCTGTTTCAGGCTTTGTAATTTATTTCAACTGCTTCATTTTTAGAGCTGAATGAATATGCTAGTGAAGATGGGAGAAAGGAAAAATCTGCAAAGGAAAAGGCATAGGAAAGTTGTTCAGAAAATGCTGAAAAAGAGCAAAAAGCATGTAAAGTGTTCAGATAGAGAAGAAAGAATGAATGTGTGTATTGACTTTTTTTTAATAATGGCCTTAAACTTTTCTGGAAGCATTTCAAATAAATTACATTAAACCACTTTGATTTTTAATTGGTTTGGTTGGTTGTGCAAGAAGATTACAGAAAGATTTCAGTGGTACACACAGTGAGGCTCAAGGTCAAGTGACCAGGGCTCGTATTTTGCTTCTCATGGAAGTGTTCATATTTGGATCTCATGTGCTAGATACACAGTAATGACATAGAAATGAGTCACTGCACTCAGTTCACAACATTCCCCAAAGTTTTGTTAAATAATTATTTAGTAAGTAGGTGGAACAAAGAACTAACATTCTGTTAATCAGTTTCTCTCTCATCATTCCTCAGGGGTCACAGCTCTACCAAGTATATTATTCCAAAATACTGAGATGATTAATTCTGGGGTATGTAAAAAGCCACCAACCAGCCAGTGAATCTCAGAAGATTAATTTACATTTGTTTACTCTCATTTAGCAGCCCACTTAATGTCATGTTCAACATTCTGGAGTGCAAGTGGTTTTATTTTGCTTTGTAGTTAACATGCACTTAGCTACTGATTGATCTAATAAAGCTTAGTAATGTTTTTTCTCTTCATCTGAAGGATTAAGCTTTCCAGTTTGAGAACACTAATATAATTCTGGATTTGGTTAGCTTGTTTTATTTCTAACACTTGTAAAATGCCACTGCTTTTGAGAGAATGACTTTTGATTATGGCAGGAGCGGGGTGGGGTGGACTTGGACAATAAAATCTAGTGAAACATAGGTAAAACATAGAATGATGAATGCACAGTAAAGAAAAAAGTAATACACATCACTGTGTGAAGTGATCATCACAGTTGTCTGCAGAGTGGAGTCTCGGAGGTTGCAGCAGAGGAAGACTGAGGTGTTGAAGTGTTTCCAGAATCTTCTGGGGATAGCCAAATGAGGAGAGGGCTGAAGGTGCTCCTGAAAATCTGAGGTATGAGCACTCTGGATCCCACACAGTGAGAGATAAGGTGTCCTGCTCTCAAGCAGAAAGTCAGTGCTCTGAGGAAGCAGATTTGTCCCTGTTTCACAAACCTTAGCAACCTGTTTGCTCTTCTGTTCCTGATGAGGTCAGTGCAGTCTTAGCTTATGGAAAGACCTGATGAGCGAGAAGTCATAAGGGTAAAAGCAGACATTGTCTTGACTGAGAAAGAAAGGTAAGCAAAGAGAATGGCTTGGAAGTCTTTGAACTATATGGGTCCTCTGCCAAAAGAAAATTTAACTGTCTCTGGCCTTTCTTCCCCTAGTTTGCTCTGCAGCACTGAAAAGAACAACTCAAGGATGAAGACCTATCTCCTGAAACAAAAGGTCTGTTATGAGACACCAGGAGAAGTAAGTTCAAGGTCTCTGAAGTTCAGTTGCCAGAATCTGGGTAAAGGATAGGCCCAAAACTGTACTCCAAGGTAGGGAATGTGTTTCCGATTGAGCACAACCCACCTGAACCAGGGATACAGCCTTAGGAATGCCTCTGGGAGAGTGCAAACCAAGATGCTTGAAGTTGCACCAAATTTCTAGAATTTGAAAGCTACATCAGAACTTTCAGATACCAGTTCAATGGATTGCACTTTTTGAAAAAGTTGATGTTTTATGGTGACAGTGCCTGGCACTTAACAGGAAAACTTGGTTTCCAGCATCTAACAGAGTCCAAAGCCAAGTTCCATATATATGGAAGATTTGTTTCTTTTGAAAAGGGGGCTCCAGATACAGAGTGGACAATTCTTTCTGTATTTAATGCTTAGTCGTGAATACTGATCTTAAAATACTGTAGTCTGTTCTACAGATTGATGCTGCCATCTAATGGAACTTAGGATGTATTTTGACAGCTGATTTGATTTAAAGTATTTTAAGATATTAAATGCATTAATAATGATAAAATGAAAGTACTTTAAAAATGCAAGGAGGTATTTTCAAACTTTCACCTAAGGATCACAAATTTGTTAGAGAGAAAAGTCCCAGGTGAATTTCTGCTACTAATCCTTGGTCTTACAGAGCCAAGTCAAGACTACTGCCCCATTTCATGTTACCTTTTAGTATCCCAGGCATGTGTTTTTCATGGCTGGTAAATGAAGCTCCTTCCAAGTAAATTAGGTTTTGTTTAAGGTACCACTATTTGCATGATCGTTGAAGAAAGATTAATGATACAGTTCTATCTTTGATCTCCTGGCACCTGAAATTTAGGCAGCACAAATATAGCACTTAAACATTTGAAGAAATGTGTTTCGCATCACAAGAGTAATTTCTGGGAAGCAAAATAGTAATTTCTAGTTACTTACATTAAGCTGTAACAATGTGCTCAGATAGAGTAATTTTACATTTCCAAGTGTGCTTTCAGAAACGAATCCCGAGGTAATGTCTGGAGCAATCACCCAAGTTTGCTCCTGGAGCCTTATGCAACCCTCCCTTGAAAATGTCTCATCTTGTGGCTATTAATCTGATCTAAATCTGTATTATTACTGTGTTACATATCATCTGATTTCAGAATCAAAGGGATCTGCAGCTGCTTTGTACTTGGATGGGAAACCACTTGGTGCAAGCCAGAGAGTCGTGGTTGAATGCCTGGCAAGTATCAGAAACCACAGAAACCAGAAGCTAGAGAGACAATAAGGTGACAGATTTTATAACTCTTTTTTACTTCAGAGTATCCGCCCCTGCGAGCCGAAACCCACCAGAGTGGGGTCCTGCCCAAGGGCCACCTTGCTCCAGGAATCCCCTCCGAGCCGTGATGTCGGAGTCTTGAGATGTAACAATAATTAATAGCTTTTGGTCTATGATGTATGGTAGAAACTACCTCCAGCTGAGCCAAGCGATTTAAGAGGACTAACCAAGCAAAGTAACGAAACAATAAGAGACAGCTGGCCAAGCAATACCAAGTTAATCCATAACCAGGTGTATTGTTTTAGGCAGTTAATTAGAACTTTGAGGGCTCCAGACGGAGAAGGCCACCAGAGACCCTCAGTGAAGCCCCTCGGAGACCTTATAAGGATATGTATATAAGCTAATAAGTGCCATGAATATGTAACGGGAATGAAGGGAACGAGAAATTAGTGCTCCTGTAATGCTGCCTTACAAGCTGCAGGTGTGTGCACTTTGGCGAACTGATTTGAGGGGCGTTCCCGCCGTGCTGTGACCCTGCGGTGCATCGTGAGGGCACGGCTGCGGCGGGGCCGGGACCGGGACCGCCCGTGGACACGGTGAGGGACAGGGCGGTGCGGGGCGTGGGAGGGCTGTGGGTACCGAGCGGGGCGGTGAGGGCCGAGCGGGAACGGAGGGCAGAGCACCGATCAGGGCGGTGAGTACGGAGCGGAGCCGGGTGGCCGAGTGTCCCGATCAGTGCTGTGAGTCCCGAGGACGCAGTGGGTCCCGATCAGTGCTNGGCGCGGGCTGCCGGGCTCGCTTCTCCGGAGGGAATGACGGATGCCGTGATCCCCAGTGACAGCGAGATGGAGCCGGAGCAGCGTCAGCGGACGGAGAAGACCAGCGCGGGCGTCCTCGGCGTGGAGAGTAACAGAGCGGGAGCCGCTGAGGACTGCACACAAAATGGCGGACGCTCTGAGAGCAGTAGCGCTGGGGAGGCGCTGCTGGTGGCTGCTGCTGCTGCAGAGGACAAGGTCCCCACAAACCTCAGCATCACTGGCAGCAGCCAGCGCAGGAGCAGCATCTCGACGGCACATGAGCAGCAGCAGCCGCCCAGCGGTGTGCTCGGGGGGCCGCCCCCTCTCCCTAAGCCCCCAGAAGACCACCAGCCTGTTAGGAGGAACTTTCAGATCCCCAGGAAGAGCAGAGAAAAGAAAGGTTGTTCCTTCCCTTCCCCTCCCTTCTCTCCCTCGCTCCCCTCCATCCGATCCATCAGGCAGGCTCCCAGGTCCTCACACGGCTGCATGCAAACCCTGCGGGTGTGGAGGAGCCTCTGCTGGCTCGCACTCGTGAGGCTGCTGGGGAGACAATTTTAGTGTCCGGCTTTTACATTCTTTCCCTACCCCTTCCTCTTTTCTGTCTCCCTTTCATTTTGTTACAAGAAGGAGGAAAAAAGAAAAAAAAAAAGGCAAATCAAACCCAGAACTCGGCTGGAATTTCAGACCGTTGCTTTAAAAGGAGGAGAAGGTGGATGCGATCAGGGTGGGCTTGAGTTGATCACGGCTCGGCTTCTGGAGGTGCAGTCGTATGCGAGAAGATGGTTCTCTGGGACACGGACATCAGAGAAGATGGCTCGCTTTTCTCTTCCCTCTGACCTCCTCCCTTTGGGAGAGGGGTATAATCCTGTTTAGGATAAACTTGACACTGAGCAGAATTGTCTTTCATTGATGATACACAGAAGACTGTTCTCATCTGGTGAAAGTTCTTTGCAGGGGAAAGGAGCATTCCATGTTCTTATGCTTCGCCTTGGAAGCATTCTGTCCAGGGTTTGGTTTTTTGGGGTCTTGATGTGTTTTGTTTCTGAGTAATTCTTCCTCTAAAAGCTTGTGGTATTTCTTGCTTTTCACAAGACTCCACTGGCCTCTGCTTAACTTTAATTTGGTAAGTGGAGTTGAAGACCCATCCAATTTCTTCCCTGAAACTCAGTTCTTTCTCTTGCAATCTGGGGTCAGTAACTTAGCCCATATCACAAAAATACTCGTACCTGTAGGCTTCTAGTTCTTCAGAGAAGAGTCTAACATCTTAACTTATTGAAATGCTTTCTTCTATAAGGAAGAGATGAAGGTAGGTTTATTTCATTATCCAGTCTTTCCTTCCATTATGTCCCCATTTTTTCCCATTGCCACTCCCTGTGGGGTGACACAAGTCTGGCAGAGATTCATTGTAAAAAGGACTGGGTTGTTTTGGAGGGAAAAGGTCTCTTATAATTCATCTGGAAGAAAAATAACTCAATTTAACATGGTGCCTCATGCACTTCTGTATAGCACACCCAAGTCTGGTTATGTGTGAGTACCTTTAAGTGTATCTCAGAAATGTTTAGTACTTAACCACTGACATTTGAAGTTCCAATGTGAATGAAAACCTGCAAAATACCTTTTCAGTCATCTAATTTGTCATTTGCTTATGCAGAGCCATCTCCTACAGTGTGCAAAGAGCTGTAGGTATGTAGTTCAAACATCAGGCTTCTGTGGCTTCTAGGATAGAAGAGGAAGCCATTCTTACTTCAAAAACTGACTTGCTAATGTCAAGGTCATTTGAACCATTCTTAAGGTCTTACTTTTTAGTGTAGTTGTCTCTTTTTCCCTTTCAGCCTACAGAAAGCTTCTTGGGCATTTTAATAATTCCAGTGACTTAGGGTTTTGGCAGTTCGCAAAGCAGACCTTTATTCAGCCCGTGGTGCTTGTGGCCTGTAGGGTTCCTGAGTGTGGGTCTCACCATGTGATACAGGAAAGTGCTGTGAGAGCACCTGTGGTCAACAGCACTAGCAAAAGTGGGCTGCCAGTGTGATCTTTGAGGACTACCAAATTGCTGTTGGGGTTTCTGTTGTCATTTGAAAAATGGTACAATTCAATCAGTTCTGGAACTGAACTAGACACTCAGCAGTGCGTTGATCATCTGATGCTGTAGTGGCATATGCATAGTGCCAAATACATCTTGTTAAATTGCGAAATAATTAGAATGTTATTAGTCTCTCTCAAAAGAGCTCTCTTGGCTTTACATTCTAAAGTCCAGCATCAAAAAATAGGCATGGAAGCTTCCTCCATCTTTCCTTGCCTTGGAATTGTTTTGCCTTTTAAGCTATCATTTCCTTCCTGGACGTACCATCCTGAGACATGCCTGCTGCCATGATTGTGAAGGCTTAACTGTTACGTATAAAGTATGTTCAGAGTGACTTTGTTACAGATGTCTGTTTTTTTCCCTTGGATTTTTCATGGGTTTTTTTTTTCTGATTTTTCTTACCTTTTTAAGCACTGAAATGTGTTTCAGGGACAATTTTTGATTGTGAAGCAATTAAAAATTGAATCTGTAAAGCAAAATTATAAAGGAAACATCCTAGAAGATTTATGACTCCACTGCATATTTAGCCTTTCTGGAATGTATCTCCCTCTCTGGAGACTTAAGTAGGGACTGAAAGTCAACAGAAAGTCTTGTCAATGTGGAGAAATCTATCTGGAGGAAACATACTATTTTAAAAACCAGCTGTGGTTAATGGTCGCAGAATATTTTTCTGATTTCCTCCTTCTTTTTCCTAGTGTAAGAATTCAGGAAACAAAACTGAAAGATTGTGAGATTACTTTTGTAGGGTATGTCTGTGTTTGTTTTCCTCCTTAGAACTGTCTTGACAGTTTGTTTTCTTGGTATATACAATTCAGTAAGGGTTGTTACTGTGCTCTCTTGAGTAGCTTATCTCTTGTTTATCTTCTTGCTTAGTCTGTTTTATTTTCAGGGGTTTCCAGGTCTACTTGAAACTTCAGAGATCCTTAGTAGGATTAGGAAAACAAATTGTAAGGATAGAGCACTGGAAGAGCACTTTTAACTTACTGAACTGTGAGTGATCCTCATACCAAAAGACTATTCCAGAAATCCTGCTGAGCAGCAGCCAGTGACTTTTAAGGGTTGCTTGTTGATTAAAGCTGGATGTTCTTCTGCAAAGTCTGCCAAGGTAACAAACATCTGCTGTTTCTCAGGCTGAGTGAGGGAAAAAGGTCTTAACTTTTATCCATGAAGCTCTCAGCAATACTTGGCGGTCCTGGTTGTCCCTTTTCTCCTTAACTGCTTTGCCTTGTCTTTTGTCTTCTAATTTTCCATATCTTTGGTAGATTTGTGTGTCTGCTATTTACTATATGGGGAGTTCAGCCAGTCCTTGAACTTGATAATGATTTAGGCCTTCTGAGAGTAAAAGACAGGACTGAAAAAGTCATAAAGGTTATGGTTCATTTATACCACATATTTTTGGTCTTAGTCTTAAAAAATGAAGGCTTAAAATGGTGCTTCTCAACAGAATTTTGTAGCAGGAGCACTTGTGTGTGAAAAGTGCTAGCATTCTGCCAACTTTGCTGATGAGAACATCAGTAATTTACTTACCTTCACTTAACAGATGCTTCAGGATTTCTTAAGGAGGATGTCTGTCTTCTTCATATTCTGACTTAAAAGAAACAACAAACCCACCAACTCCAGTGTCACTTTTCTGACGGTGAAGCATCAGACAGCTGTGAAAGAGAAACATGGCATGACATTCATCCAAACATCTGGTCCCGTGCCTGTCCCTGACTAGTACTCATTAACTAAACTCAGTTTCCGCTGGAGTTTCTTACATGTGTTCCAGTGCCCTGGGTAGAAACTTAACAAACCCAGTATTTATTTACTTATTTTTACTTATACAGAGCAAGTCAGCAAACCCCACAATAACTGACTTGTGTTATGAGGATGCTGCATGTTAGTCCTTACTTTAATTACTGGTTAATTAACACAGGTCAGTAAAGGTGCAGCATACCCCTGTGAGGTTTGTACTGCAAGCCTGCAATATACATATGTACAGAGTGCTGGCCTTTGAAGTCATGTAGGACTGGAAATAAGCTTAGTGCTTTCATCACTTGCCTGGGAGTGCAGGCTTTGGTGATGCTGTAGAAAGTCTAGTTCAGTAGTTGTCCTTTTTTATTTTATTTTTGTCTTGCTTCTGAACTCCTTCCTTTAAGTGATGTACAGGCTGTGGTGTGGTGACATTAAAAGTTTTAGAGCATCACTGTCCCTAAACACCACTGCTTAGCTGACAAACTGAAAAGTAGTGTCTTGCTACACCTCATTAGGGCGGTGTTTCAGGTTTTTATTGAGAACCTGAAGTCTGCAATGCCTCAAGTTCTGGAAGAAAACACTGCAACAACCTTAAAAAAAATCTTTTTCTGTATTTTATAATTTAAGGAATAGGTAGACCCCTTGCATAAATCTGTTGAGAGCTAATTGTGTAGTAGTTTTTGTAGGTTGTGCCTAGCAGGAAAACGGGGACTTGCTGCTTTTGGGCCGGTCTGAGGTCACTCATCAGCTTTTCACAAAGCAGGACACGTTTAAACACAAATGGAAACATAGTTGACAATATTTGCACATATGACACGATCTTACTTGATGTAATAGTGTGCCTTTTCCTGGATTTGGATCTGGGAAGCGGGTAAGACATGGTGTATGGTTTGTGGTCTCTCTTGCTGATCCTGTGGGACTTTCTACTTGCTGGGGCTCCAGATGGGAGAGACTCGTTTTCACTGAGCACGTATCTCGGGAAGGAGGGGGAAGGGATAAGGTCCTGTAACCTGTTAAGAAAACAGGAAATTTGGATAAGCAGCTGGCAGAGATAACCTTCTGCCTTAACTGGTCATTTTGAGGAGCAAGCAGCATGTGAGACTCAGATCTTTCTGACCAGAAGTTACTAACCCCTGATGTTGTATTGTCAGAGACCTGTTTGGGGATAGGGTGGAACATGAGGTGCTTTTCCAGTGTTTCTATACCTATAGGAGGCTTGTTTGATTAGTAGGTGTTTCTCTCTTCTGTACAGGTGCATTCAGTCTTACACATGCTAAGAGGAAAATTCCATTCACTTCTGGTTCTCTTTCCTCCCATATTGCTGTCAGCCTTTCAAGAATGAAGGCATTGTTACTGAAAAGGATGTTATATAAGCATGATTTCTTAATCACTTTCAGAACCTCCGTTCTTAAAAAAAGCACTCATTGTGCCGGTGTTGGAATCACTGCTTGACTTCAGTTTGCCCATTTGGTATTACATTCTAAAGTGTGTAAAGGCAGCATTTACTAGATAACACAAAACAGTTCAGTTCTCATTAGGAACATTTGTTTTATATTGAGGCTAACACAGTAAATATTTCCTGCAAATGAGGAAAAGATTGCTATCTAAATCTACTGCTCTATTATTTAATGAAATTGGAGCATATACTCTGAAGATGTAATTAAATTTAATTTGCTGTTAGAGTAATGGTAGATTGTCTTTTTCTGTGAGACTGGTGCTATTGTACTTCTTCCTAATGTAACTGATGTAAAAATTCTGCACTTCTGATGTGTGGTTTGGAAGTTACCCAGAGGAGAAAAACCACTTTTTTGTGTTGTACTAGTTCAGTTCCCCCCAAGTTGTTATTTTCCTAGCCAGCACTCTTAAAATCTGCACTCACATCCTCTGCTGGCCCACTCTGGGACTGTTCTTCTGACCAGTTTGTCACTTTGATATCTGAATGCAGATAAAGGAGCTTGGGGACATGAAAGCTGCCCTGTGGGAACTCAGGCAAAGGTTTGCCCAGAAGGACAATTTCTACAACAGCAGATGAAGGGCTTTCATTGTAAAGCAGTTATCGTAAGGGATGGCATCATAAATCATGAACACAGGCAGTGGGTTTTTTTAATAATAGTTTATTTGTCTTAAAACAGGATTGAATTTATTCATATTTAGCTAATTGACAGAAGTAAACAAACACAAAACCCTGTAATGGTTCTAAAGCAAGGCCAAGCTGTGAAACTTTTGTTGAGGTTTTTATTGGAACAATTTGTTCCTGCTTCTTAATTAAAAGAGCTAATTAGTGTAATTACAGTTCTGAAAGTTTAATTACAGTGTTTTGCAATACGTATTAGATGTTTTTCAATGGGTAAATTCAGACTTGAGGTGCTTCCCTTATAAACTTCTGACAGCTAGTAGCAGCTCCAGAGTAATATTAAAAAAGCATGAAGAAATGTGATGTTTTTTTTTAAGATGCTGTAATTCTAGGCAACTTTAACTTTGTAAAGTCTGTCTTTTCCAAATGTTACGGGTGTCTTCTAAATTGAATCACAAACCATTTGTCTTCATGCATAAACTGTCAATGAACTGGAAAAGTTTGGATTTTTTTCACATGTATATTGGTGCTTATTGTTTTATTTCTTTTCTTGTATAGCACTCTTTCAGCCAGTGCTTTCAGGTTCTCGAGAATTTGAGGATATTGTGAAGATTCTGCATTCATCTTATTTGGATCCAAGTTCAGCATCCAATTTTCAGTACAAAAAAGCCAGCTTAGTTCATAGTGAACTGTTGGAAAAGGAGGTGAGTATATTTGTGGCTTCCCTTTAAGGTACCAGTCAAATGACAGTATTTTTTTGGAATCTAGAGGCAGAGACCTGGAGTTTATTTTCTCCAATTTTTTATTTTACTCAATTGCAAACTCACATCCCCAGAAATGTAAACAGCTAATTTTCAGGCAAGTTTATTACTGCATAGGTGTAAACCCTTGGCTGCCAGATACTCAAAACAGGCTAAAAGAAAAATTGCATTTGGCACCACTTTGCTCTGTGTATTTTAGTGTTCAAAATTTTTCTTAATGTATTTTTAATGACCTGGAAAGATGTCTTATTTGCAAGGCCAGGTGTTTCCTGTGAAATTTAAGATAAAAAATATATGCCTAAATTTCCATAGTCTCTGTAGTTTTGTTGTTTTCCAAGCAGTACTTGAACAAGTTGATTACTTGAACTTGTAAGTGGAGTAGCTTGGTTGAAGCACTTCTGCTGTATATTACCTGCAGTCTCTGAAATCCAGCCTTGGCTTGTTTTCATCACTCTGAAATAAGTTTTCATTCCAAGTGCCAAAAAGCCTCATATGTGAAATAATTGAATATATAATTTATAAGCTGTAATTACTGTCTTTAAGCTCTAAGGTAAACCGAAGCATTTTCTGCTACTATGACCTTAAATATTCATGGTTACAGCTAAAGAGTATTGCAGCTGGTAAAAACCATCTGAGTAACAAGGAGATGCATCTGCAAAAGTACATGCACAATGTAAGAGACAATAATCAGTCTCCTAAAAATAGAGTAAGTCTTATTTCTGGAATTTCAAAGATGATATGGAAGGCATTGAGCTGGATGGTTCTAGCTAGTTCTGCTACAAAGATAAAACTGTTACTGTAGAGGTTTGTTTGAAGAGTGTCTTTCTTAAAGAAATACTTGGGCAGATTAAGCCCATGTTTCCCACAAATGCAGTGTTTTGGAAATTTAATTTTAGCATACTGTAGTGTCATTTGGATTCTCTTGATAATTTTTGTACACTTGGATCTACTAATGTAGGTGGGGCTTTAAAACACTGCCTCTGGACTGTGAAGCAGTGATCTGCCTGCATTAACAACTTTTGTGTAACAGTTCACAGAAAAACGCAGGGAGCTGAAATCTGATGGTCGCCTGGAAAAGGAACTTTCGGAAAGCTACGCCTTCCTGATGGTGGATCGGGGTCAGGTGAGGGAATAAAACATTGCATATGAAATGCTTTCGCCTTTATTCATGGGTTTAAATTTTTTTTTTCTGAGTGTTTTTATTGACACACTTAAAGTTACTTTTGCGAACTTCAGCACTGGAAGGTGTAGAAAGATTGGAAAGGGATATATATATATGTCACCATTTAAATTCTCTATTCTCGGCTCTTTAAGGTCTCTGTAAAGTATCTTTTCTGGTTTAGGCTCTGTTTTATAAATAAAAGGATAGATTTTCTGGATGATGTGGGTTTTTATTGGTTCTGTGTTTGGGTTTTTTTTTTTTTTAATGAGGGGAAATATTTCATGTTTTCATTGCAGTTGAGTTTTGGTGGTGTTTTTTTTGCATCAACAAGGTAACCTGTAATGGAAAATGGATGTTGTCTTTGTCTTTTTTTATCATATATTTTTAATCAAAGTGATGGAAAGGGAATTTCTGTACTTTTTCTGCTGTTACAGTGTGAACCAAGATTTTAAGCATTCAATCATTTGGCAGGTTTATTTCTGTTTTAAATACTAAAATTTTCTGTATTAAAAACAAGTAATGTTCATGAACAGTGTTTAAGGTATAAGGAGGCTGTTGTTTTTTAAGATACAGGTGAGGGCTTTGTAACTGCTTCATACTCATTGTTAGACTTGCAGAGTTTAACAGTATATAAAGCAATTGAGACTAGTCTTGCCTCTGTAAGGGTTGGGTTTTTTAAAAATCTCAATCTAAATTCTGTAATTTGTCCTTTCTCACTGTTTGTTCTGTTCATATCTTGGCTTTCCTGGGAGACTTGCTTAAAAAATGTCTGTTCTCTTTAGATCCAAAGCATATGTGAGAAGGGGCTGCAGGTTGGCCACTCCACAATGTCAGTTCTCGGCAGACCTTCCATGGGTAACTACCTTTTGCTTCTGAGTGCTGATGTTGTTCGATATCAGTTGGCAGATAATGGGATGCAGTTGTGTACATTTTCAGTCCTTTTTCTGTCACTTGCTGCAGGATTATCACAGTGAGATATTTTGAACAAAGTAGATAGACATCAGAACATTAATTCATAATTCTGTTTTTGACTGATTAATTTAAATTCCCCAAGGGAAGAACTAATTCTCATTTTGACTTAAGTCAAAGCAATATACCACGTCTATGCAGTAAAACTGGGAGGCCAGAGAGCTAATGCTCTGTGCCTCTGTGTTTGTACATACACATACGTGCATTCAGAAATACCCAATAGACACAGGAGCTCAGTTCAGTATTGATGTAGGTAGAACTAAAATTCTTGAATCCACAAATCCAAGAAGAGCATAGATACCTTGGAGACTTGGAAAGTCACAAGGTGTTAAGGGTTTTGAAAGTGCAAGAGAAGAAGTTTCTTTCATGAAGCTTTTCACATAGAAAATTAGGAAATAATTTTGTCATCCTCTGCAAGAGTAACATGGTACAGAGGTGACATGAATATTGAAAGCAGAACAGATGTGAGGTGGAGGAGAACAAAAGTATATGAGTATATAATGTTTTACTGGTGTAGCTGGTAAAGGTTCTGGAGCCAGTTTACCAAAGCAGTTAAATACAGACTTGGAATGAGAGGAACCTAAGCAAAGAGTGCCTGAGTTCAGTTGTAGTTCTTTGATCTGAGGTAGTCAGCCAGAGCAACAAACGACAGCATGTGTTTGAGGCCTTAAAAATCTATGAAATAATTAAGGGTTGAAAAGCACAAAATTATTTTACCTTTGCACTTGAGTGTCGATTGTGTGGTTAGTATTTGGTGTACATTGATCTTTAATCCCATGTAATGGTTTTTAAACCTCTAATAATGTTTTAACAGTCAGCATAATGTATTTTCTTGTGTCTTTTTTATATTCCTCTCAGGTGTATATATCTCTAAGTATGCTGATTTATTGCAGCCTAATCCTCTACAAGCAGGAGCAACTGGAGATATGATTGTTTTTAAAATTATAAAGGTAATTTTATCTTGCTATTCTTGAAGGATTATATTGCTTACTGATAAAACGCAGGTAGCTTTAACCTTAATTTGCACAATCATCTGCTTGTAGAGAAACTAGGATCCTACCTGGTTTAAATCCAATGTTGACATTTAGCTTAAATAAAGCATAGATTTTTTTATAAAAGGAAAAATTGTATTGTCTTCTCTGAAACTATGAAAATAATATAATTCTATAAGTTACTTTTTTAATGGCCTGTTTTATTTTCCCTGCTCTTACTTCCTTTGGTACTTGAAGCAATTTGCCAGGTCTCAAGAAAAAGCTTCTGCTTGTAATTCTTCTGCTTTAATACAGGGAAGAATGAAAGGCATATACAACCAGATGAATATGAAGGCAATGGAGTCGTCTGTAAAGAATGTGTTAGATCCAACGCCAAAGCACGAGGGTCACATTTCAAAGGATGCACATAAAATCAACTCCTTGCATAGTTACCTAGCCTATCAACTTACTCAGGTAAAGTGGAGCCTGTGGTAGCTGTATATGCAGAAACCTCATAGCCAGAACTTGTGAAATGATCAAATCACTGGAAACACAACAAAGGCTGAGCATGTCCTGTAGAGCTGCAGTCGGGTGTGTGGAGTAGCCCACAGGTGCCTGTATTAGAAAATACATGTCAGCCTCTCCTGTTGCCCTTATATGGACCTGAACCTGATGGAGATCTCCTTCAGAGTAGTGTAGGTGGAAAAGGAAATAGCTAGGGGATGTACATGGGAACTGGAATGTAGGCTGGGGAAGACAGGAGATAATACGTGGAGTTTGAAGTGTAAAAGTGTAGCTGGCTTGTGGCCATTAAGTGGTACTCATAAAAGGGAAAACATTGGCTAGGAAAGAATAATATTTTTCTTCATTTATTTTTCTTCTTTCTTTCTTTTGTTTCCCTTATCAGAGTCTCAGGTTTGGAGAAGGTGAGGGAGGAGGGAATAGAATCAGTTCCAAGCATTTCTGTTCCTCCAGGTGTTCCATCTCTGTTACTACAGTAATGTGGTGCAGTCAGATTATTCCACCAAGTCTGTACGTTTCAGGATTCTCACTTGAAAGCATTCTCTTCAGTATTAACTTATTTTGTCTTCTGTAAATGAGAGCTGGACACTGAATCAGATGGCTAAAAAATGAATATATTTTTTCATTTCTCATTACAAACTTGCCTTAGTTAACACTGAACATTAGAATTTTGTGACTGAACCAGGAATAGACTCCAAAATTCATTGCAATAGTTCCTTTCCTCATTGAATTTTTTTTTTGTTAGTTGTCCCTTACGTCATTAGGAATATCCTTTCAAACAGTGCAAGATTAATTTTTCATTCTTGATTAGCTCCTGAAGTAGTGTCCATCTGTCAGTGGTTAATAAAGGAGGGAAAAGGTAAAAACACTGCCTTAGTTGATATTATAAAGTACTCGTAAGGTCAGCATTTTAAAAGCTTCCTTATTTAAATACTAGCTTTTAAAGAAATTGACTGTTAGTCCAGACTTCTAATTTAACATGTGCTCACTTTTGTTTCCTAGTACTATTTTTATGAATATCGCTTTGATGAGATAAGGCGAAGACCAAGACATGTTTGTCCTTATGCTGTTGTTTTATTTGCTTATAAAGGCGACATGGTGCAAGGACCAAAATTCTTGCCCCCTTCAAGGTAAGCCTGGGAAATGAGTTTTGGAAGGACTGCATGCAACATGAAGTATTCATAGCTCTTGGCAGTAGCTTAGAATTGATATAAGTGAGTAATACTGAAAGGAATGGGTATGTCACAAGGACTTAGCATAATAAATATTTCTGAAGCAAAGCAAGAAGTGGCAAAATTGGGTTTATGCAGCAGACTGGCCCCTGTGGGAAGCACCTCTGCTGCTCTTTTCACCTACTTGCTTTCTGCCTAGGTGGAATCCATGTATAGTGGGGAGTTTTACCTAATTGAGGAAATTTGTGGACGTAAAAATGTTCACAGCATTTATCTTGCTTGGTATTCTAAAATAATATTCAGTATATTTTGTCACTGAATTCTTCACTGGTATCTTCCTGCTGGTGGAGAGAATATCTAAATGGGCAGCTGATCACAGATCCTCTGATACCTGAGCTGATAGGAAAGCATCCAAATGTGTGAACTCAACAGTTATTAGGGTATCTAAAATAGCTGAGCTAAGATGCTGCAATCTGCTGTGATAGCTTGAGGTTAGAGAGTCAGTTGTCAGTGTTGCTGTTTTCGTACACTAATAAATACTCTTAATGTAAAACGTAGTGGCCAGAATTTTCTGTTCCAACCTAGTCATTCTGTCTCTCTTCTTTTGCTTAGACCAAACACCTTCAACACAGATAGAAGAATGGGTAAGAATGAATTGCATTTTTTTGTTTTTATGGTAGAGGCATGGAAAGTTTTGGATGTTTTTCCCCATGTGGTTTTATGTTTAACCAGCTTAGTTATGCTGACTGTATACCTGAATTTTGCCCTGTACCATGGTGATAGCAGGCATCTCTTCCTGACACTGGATGGTGGAACAGACACCTTAATATGTATCTTCTTTTCCCAGAACGAACCAGAAGTGAACAAAATCAGTTATTTTTCCCCTCCTTTTCTACTTAGAGTGTAGTAAGAACTGATCTTCAGTTTCTGAATCTCCCCTTCAATGGCACTTCAAATAATCTGGTCCTGTCATGCTTTTTTTTTGAAGCTCATTCAAGCAAAACTGTGAATGTATGTATGCAAGTGGTTGACAGTTAAGGTAAGGAAAGAGGCTGTCATTGCTCAGATGGTGCGATCCAGGGTGTGCTTACATAGACAGGTGTAGGTAACATCCAGCCTCCTTTACACTGCTAGAGCAGGTGAAAGCATGGTAGGATTGAAAACACCATTTCTGTTACCTTTTAACATCATTGTCTGCTCTGGTATTGGTATAAAATTTTTCCTAAACTGGTTTTGAAGGTTCAGCAGCATCTTTGCTGCCATTTTCTTTCAATCCCACCCAGCAAGTGGTTTCACTTAATCTTCTTTTCTCCATCTTAATTTAGAGAAATCAGCTGTTACAGTATGGAGGGGACAGCTTTGGAATAAAAGCAGACTTGTGTGCCATGTTTCCTTAAAATCAGCAACACATTCTTTCCCTCCATGCAAGCTGTGAGTATTGCCATTTAAATAATAAGTTGAAAGTACTGTTACGTTAAAACTCTTTCTAGTAGAGACTGGTGGATTTTGAGTATATTCAGATGAAAATCTCAAATACTGGCTAAGTGCTTTAATTATGTCAAACTAGACTTGAGTTATGCATGTCCAGAGCTTCCTGGAGTTCAGGCACACAACTGTCAACATGTCTTTGCTGTTCAATATTTTGTTGTTTGTGGTTTTTTTTTCTTTTTCTATTGAAGTGACATACACTCTTTTGCAGGAATAAACACCACTGGCATGAGATAGTCCAAAGAAATTATTAAGAGCCTGTGTTTAATATTTCTTATTTGGTCATTGAGGACAGAACTATGGGAGGTAAAAAAAAAGAGACCTTTGTGTTTTTTCTCCCTTCCCCTACCCTTTTTCTCCAGTCCTGAGAAGCTCGAGGTTGAAAAAGTTGTCAGCATCGATCAGTTGAAGAAAAAAATTTCACCAGAATTGTTCAGTAATGACACTTACCAAGGAGGAAAAGAAGGTAAATAGTTATACCTTGATTTTTTGAAATTCAGAGTTTTCAAGTTTTCTGAATTACAATTTTGTTTCTTTTTCTTCTTGCCTTCTCTTCTTCCCCTTGTGTTGTGTCAGTGTTGAAGAATGGCATGTACTGCAGCCTGTATGAAGTTGTGGAGAAGTGCCGTTCTGGGAGTCACTTGCAGGGTTTACTTCAAAAACTAGAGAACGAGAAACTTGTGAGTCTGACAGATTTGACTATTCCTGTTCTTAAAAATAAGAAAATTTTGCTAACTAGTAATTTGAGGCATACTGTAAGATCCATGATCTCTCTGGAACTCCTTAGCTGGCATATCCTTAAGTATCAAGGCTCTTCTCTGCTCACAATAGAATTTCTCTCACAGTCAGTAAGAGTATCTGTAGTGAGCAGACATCACTGTTTGAAGCAGTTTACTCTTTTTGCCTGAAAACAGGTTCTTGTCAAACCACTTCTGGATAGAGGATTTCTTTTTCTCCTTTCTCCTTTGCAAATGCTGTCCCCTTATGGTAAGTTGATTTTGTTGCTTGAGTTTTTTAGGGGGTGGTTTTTTGAGTGCTAGGTTGTCTTTTGAAGCATAGTGGTCCTCTCCTTTTTAACTGATTTTGGTTTGTTGTGTTCTAGAGCATGAAGCTGGAGGGTCCCGTGTGCTTCATGCATTATTTCTGTTCCCAGAGCCTAGAGGTGTAATTCGCTCAGGTAAGTTTGTTCACTGCTGAGAGTGTTGTGTAGGGACTTATTTAAACATAGAATATATTCTGTTGAAGTCCTGTAGTGTTACAGCCAGTCACTGTACACTAGAAGTAACAGTTTGCATTGGTTATGGTCATGGGGTTGGTATTCAAAAATACTTCTTCACAAAAGCAAATATCACACGTTTTAGGTTCATTTGTTCATTTTTGAGAAAGTAAAGCTTTATTTAAATGTCTTCGATTGCTTATTCTAAGTGAGCATCTGTATTCCAAGAGATCAATGCATTAGGAATAACTAACAAAGCAAGGAATTTCTTTAACCATTAAAAACATTAAGGACAGAATATCTGAAAGTCTTTAGTTGTAATTTTTTTTTTTTGCATTGGGATATGCGTCAAAATTAAGTAATGACAAAGAACATAGTGATAGAATGTAGTAAGATGACTGAAAGAACTTGGCATTAGTAGAACTTTAATGCTTTGGGATGAGACTTCAAAGTGCATCATTTACAGTTGAAAATTTGCACTAAGCAGTATTAGCAGCAGCATGCAGTCCTTTTAGACCTGCTGTGAGTTAAAAATTTTAGTGTGAAAACATTGCTCTTTCCAGGCATTTAACTTTTACAAAGAAGTCCTTGTCCTAAGTCTTGGCAGCTTCCCAGATTCTTATGTTAAAATGAACCCTTACATTTTTCTTAAGTAACAATTGTGAAAATTCAGTCGGTTACAGGTTGGGTAAGAAGAGACATGACATTTAAAGTGCGTGCATGGCACTTACTTAAAAATACTCTGTTCTTGCTGCAGTGCCATCTCACAGACTTGGGAGCTCCAATTTCTGTCAAACACAAGGTTCATCTCTGGTTTGAGTCTTCAGGGTGTTTCAGTGGTTGAATGGAGAAAAGTTTGTTTGTCATTGGAAGGTGGGGGAAGAGTGAAGAAATAAATAAAAATGATACATCTTTCAGCTTTGTTGAGCTGCTGTTTCCAAGATGTGGTAAAAGGATCTAATTGCTTCCCAGGACAGGGAAATCCTACTCAGTAAAGCAGTTTAAATTGGAAATGCTGAGTGTATCTAGGACACAGGTGTTACCACTGAGTTCATGACTATGTGTAGGATGACTTCTAAGTAGACTTCAAAGCCGGTTTCTTCACCAAAAAAAAAACACTTTCCTGGCTTCTGAATTATTTCGCCACAGTCATTCCAAACTGTGTTTCACCCAGTATGTATTAATACAGAATATTGCAAACTAGTCATCATTTATTGATAGCTCCATGATTTGATTTTAATTGTGAATTCTCTTTTCTCCTATGGCAGCATATAAAAGTGTTCCATTTAGAACACAGAAAAATTCACCTACCATGGTTTTGCACGAAAGAAAGGAAATCGTTCCAGAATTCACAAGGATTATTCAGTCTCTACATTTTGCTTTAGTCCAGTCTCGTAAAGACACTACTGCAAATTTCAATGTTGTTGTGGAGAAGTATATAAATGAGTATTTGAGGAAACTCTATAGTGGCACTGGAAGAGAATTTAAATTACGTGAGTACACGCCATGGCTGGATGACAAAACACGTCTTCGTTCTGGTCCCAAATACAAATCTCATATTGATGGCTGCTTGCAAAACTATATTTTTGGTTGTGAGGCGTATCAGCTGCCTGTTTCTAGAGCCAAGGAACTGATAGAGAGGAATCGGAAACCTCAGCAGTTCAATCCCATCTCAAATTATGAAGCCACAGAAGACTACTCTGATTTTGCCAAAGCCAAATGCGGGAGGAGAATCCATGCAAAATACGAAGCCACTGCTGCCAAGCAAAAATTGCCTCCTTTTAGAGATTATGATATAGAAGGACTCAAAGAACTGATTAACTTAATCCAGTGCAGGAAGAAAAATGTGAGTGGGGATTCGGATTGTGAAGACCCCAGAATTAGAAGTGGTCTGAAAAGAAAGCTGGAAAAACAGTCTGAAAGTTTGCACAAATACTTAAAAAGGAGTGAATCTTCAGAGAATATTTGTCAGTACGAAGGTAAGAAAGTCTTTGTTTAGAGTTCTTTAAACAATATGCTTTAATTTAAAGCATATTTAACATTTAATCTTTATCGGTTGAGTATTTTTTTGCATGCTGTGGATATTTAATGCATGGTGGTTCATTTGAACATTGGCCTGGGATCTGTCAATAGAGATGTTTATGTAGATTGCCTCTTTCTAGGAAGCAAGTTAACAGGAATTTCATGGAAGTTGTTTTCGTTCTGCCTCTTTGGAAACAAGGCAGACTACCCAAGAGTTTGCTTAGCTGTGGAGCTGTCCAAAGACTTTCTCAGAGTCCTCAGCAGACTTGGTATCAGAATGTCTTTGTTGCAGAGTTTGACTTCAGGTTTTGCTGTAATTCTTTATGGCTCCAATGCCCTAGATAATGCCTAAGAAACTGGGATTGAAGGGAAGGAGCATAGTTAAGTTTTGAAATAGCCAGTAATGTGTGAAGTGGGACAAAGGAAACAACCTGGTAGTATTAAGATTGAATTATTCTGTACATGAAATTATCTACATCCAAACCTCAGATAATTACCACAGATATCTTCTGACTTAAGATCTGCCAGAGAAAAATCCTGGGAGATTTGTGTTTTCCTGATCCTTCTCTCAAGGCAGTGACAGAAGCCTCCTGCAGAAGGGGGAGAAGGAGGAGCAGGGTGACACAAAGAGGGGATTGACATCAAACACCTGTCACATGAATCACTTTGGAAGATGAAGTGCCTGATCTCAGAAATGAGTTGCCCTCTTAAGAGGGACAAAAGATACTGGGATGGAGAAGACAAAGGGAGAGGCTCTATGCTTGGGATTCTTGCTTGGAATTCTGTGAACCTTAAAGGTCTTTTTACATTGATTATTAATGTAAAATGTGTGAATGTGTTTCTACCTGGCTGTAATCAGTATCATAAGTAAATTTTGATGTACCTCTCTCAGAGGTACCAAACTGGCAACATCTATCTATGGTTTGAGTTCTATGGTTTTATGTAACCCTAGAAGTCATGTTTGTCTTGCAAAAAATCTTACCTAAATATTGTTGCGCTTAAGTATCTAAACACAAATAGATTTTTATTAGTCAGACAGCACTTTAACAATTCCATGTTTCAGTATATGACAAGTGAGTTGAGATTCATCAGATACTTAAAGCGGTTCTTTAGCCTGTCTCCTCCTGAGAAGAATGAATAGCTATGGTATTTTCTCATCCAAGGGGATGAGTAGAACAGTAATAACCCTGTTCTAGAGTTATATTCAGTATAAATAGGCATGGTAAAGTTTTAGAACTATGCCTAGGGTAGCATAACTTAAGAGGTTAAGTGTTAATTTACTCATCAGCTTCTGGAGCAACAGTGATAGAGAAGTAAATAATAGTGCTCAAACTAACCTTTTTTCTTTTTTTTCAACAAGTGATATGAGTTTTATAAGGTTTCTATGAAATACCTCGATCACAGTATGTGACTTCTAAACCATAAACTAGTATAGCATTGAGTGACTTAAAAAAGGTAATTCTTTATCTGGGAGAAAACACTGGTTTTGGAAACTGCCCTTTTACCAACATTTATCTGTTAAAAAATTTTTGTTAGAAATTAATATATGTGTGCAGCATGAATTGATGTTAAAGAGTGAGACTGTGGGTATATGGCAGATGTTGGGGGGGGGCAGTGGGGGAGTCTGGTTTTGCTTTTAAGACTTAGTAATGGATTACTTTTCCCCTTCTTGCTCTGTTCTAAGGGGGCAGAATCTCGGATTCCCCACAGACTGTTTTCTCAGCTAATTCTGGTCTTGGTGGACATGATGCTGACTTCAGGCAGCAAGATGTGCATGGCCCCGCTGCTGCTGACACGCACGGCCTCATTAAGATGGTTTTAGAAACACTAGCTAGTGGACACTTGGATTCATCGTTGGCACAGTCTGAAAATCAAGCTCCTCTAGCATTAAGCACTGATGAAATGGAAGAGGATATGGGACAGAAATATGAATATGAATCCATTCCAGCTCAGGATCTTGAGCTTCCTAATCCTGCTCAGGCTGAAAATGTTAATTTCAAGGACCCCCAGAGCCCAGAGATTCTGGAACCTGAGGGGCCATGTCTACCCTACCCTGTCAGTGCTGATCTACAGCTTCCAGATAACGAACTAGGCTTTGAACACACACTGCAGTTAAAAGTAAGTGAAACTGCTGAGATGCTGACAATGATTGTACTGTTTTTGTAAATATTATGAGACTGAATGGGAAAAGCATTCTGTTTTTTTGCATAGGTAAGTACCAGCTTTTCTGTTTGATAGGAACATACATGGAAATTTTCTTCACTCTTAAGTGTGTGTTCCTGGTTCTTTATATCTACTTTTTCTGTAACAAAATGGGAGCGGAGCTGAAGAATTGTGACCACTTTACTGCATGCCCAGCTCCCTTTGTGTGCGTTCTTGGTGCAGTGGTGTACACAAGTTCAGGCAGACTTCTGAGAACACACAACTGCCAGAACAGCCTTTGCAGAAGGCCCCTGTGCTTAGTGATCACAGGGCTCCAGCTGCTTGTTCCAGCTCACTACCCTGCAGGAGTGGTGGTTGCTCTGGGATCTCTGGTACTTGTACACAAAGCCCAGTTTCTTAAGTCAGAGCAGGAAGGGGTTTGTCCTACCCATAACCTCTGTGCTGTTTTGCTTCTAACCACCTGGGAATGTGAGATGATACTGGATTATTTGAGGGCCCAGTACTAGTTGCAGGCAGTGCCTCAGCAGTGCCAACATCACGTGGCTTCAGTCAGCTATCAAGACAACAGTCTGAAAAGGGCTGGGGAGCAGCGAGTTTGCCTCTTTGCCCCACCTGTGGTGGAGTAAGGCACAGACTCCAAAGCTGTGAAGCAGTGAAATCACTTATTGGCAATAAGCAAGCCCCTTCTATCCCCCCATGGTTCCACAATTATCTTCATCAACAATTCTGGCCAACCTTGACTTTGGAACATCTGATTCTTTTTGTTCCTTTCTGTTTCATTTTTTATCCTTTGATGTACTTGCAGTTATCTTGTGGTTCTGTGTGCTCAAGGTCTGTTTCTTCTTCCCATGGTTCTCTTCCAACTAAGGCTATAATATCAGCTGTGCTATCACCTAGCCCTCCTTGTGCAACACGTTGTGCAGCACCCACCCAGCTTCTGTGCTCTCAGGCATGTGCTCAGGACTGCCTTAGTTACTTCATGGTAGACCAGGAAAGTACCCCATGTGAGCATTTCCAAGTTTGACTTCATTGATGGCACTGGTGAACTCAGATGCATTCTTACTGCCCACTGGTCAGAACGTAAAAGCTTAAAAGCCAGTAGAACTAAAAGAAGTTGTTTTGAGCTGAATGTTCTGATTGTTTTGTAGGAAGCAAGCACTGGAAGCCTAAGTACTTTAGAAGACTACAGTCCTAATGCACCTATAGAACAAGTTTATCACAGGCGGCATCCCAGCTCAAATAATACAGAAGAAGTTGGAATGCACTGGAAACTTATTCCAATTACAGGTAAGATGTTCCTACAGATAGTGAATGAAAACCTGTTGTAAAGGTTTGTATCTTTCATGGATCCCATTCTTGGGTCACATGTTGCTACACAAGCACATCTATAGCCTGTGCTGTTGTTTCTGGTACTTGATTAATACAGAAATCTGCTGGATGAAAACAGATACCAGTGGAGAATATTGGTTTGGCTACATATTGACATAATTTAGAAATGTAAATGCTTTAAAAACAAAGAAAACTATAGTTCTGAATGTGGAAGGTGAAGTAACTTGAGTGCTGCAGAAAGGATCTGAGGTTTGGGTTATGAGAGGCTTTCAGCACTCCTTGCAGCATCACTGAAGCTGTGTCAAGAATTACCATCAGACTGATGTCCTCCCTTTTTAAGCAAAAAAACCAGTGTTCACAATTGTGAGATCAGACATGCAGTTTGCTGTCCAGCTCCACAAGGTCACATGTGTTTAGAATAAGCTTTTTGAAAGTGAGGATTATAACCTAGTAGCAAATGAAAATACTTGAATAATTGGCACTCTGCATAATTTCTAATTTGACTGAGGCAGTTCCTGTTATGGTTAATGAGATGTTATCTCTGAAAAAAACTACTTATATTCTGTTTCTTCAGCAAATTTTGACTGTGTTGTTCCACTGTCTCAAGAGCTGTTAAATGTACTGTGCTTTTGTACCTCAGCAGATTGTTAACACTTGAGTCTTTGTATTTGAGCTGGTTGCTGGGGAAGGCACGACAACAATGCTCTTTTCAAGCTGTTTTGGAAGTGTTCATGTATCAGTTGTGTGTGACTTTCAAACGTGAAATGGTGATGATGATGATGAACTCTTCCTATCTAGGTCTGAAATCACCACAAGAGCCACTGGATGCCCTTCCTAATGACCCCCGGGTAATAAATAGACAGAGAAGTTCTGATGACCAGTTTCCATGCTCTCCATTTTCAGACACACAAAAGGGGACAGCAGAAGATGGACATTATACAGGACAAGTGGAGAAACTTGAAGATCAGTATGGGCTAGCAGAGCACCCTTTTACAGCTAAGCATTCCATTAGTGCAGTAATAGAAACAACATTGTTAGAAGAACATAATCTCTTTGAACAAAAGATTCAAGAAATTTTGCAGCAAAAGAACATTGCTTATGTTAGTGGTGTGCCCACACCAGTCTTCTCTGCCCGAGAGAGGAGAATGAGACTTTCTGAATACATATGTTTACAGGCATCAGAGGTCCAAGAGTACATAGAGACGCTGAGTGAGAAGTTAAATAGTGTCATTTTGGCTTCTTCATGCATTAAGCACACTCCACCCACTTATTCTAGTCCTGAACCATCAGAAGTGGGGAGCAACAGTGCAGCAAACGCTGTGCCCGACACACTGTCAGTGTGCAGGGACACTGACACGGCGCTGCTGCCAGAGCCACTGTGCAATAACCTGCTGGAAGAGCTGCATTCCAGTGAGCAGCCCTCATCAAGCCTGCCCCCAGTGAAGGAGAAGATGGATCATGTGAATGCTAAAGCAGAGGATCAGACCTCTTGCAGTGGGGATCTGATGGAGCCACCAGAAAAGACACAGAAATCCCCAGAGAACTTAAACGTTTCAACTCAACCAGCTTTTTCTGATTTTATAAGCCAGTTAAAACCTGAAGTATTTAACAGTTTGGTCAAAATTATTAAAGATGTACAGAAAAATACCGTCAAATTTTATATTCATGAAGAGGAAGAAAGCACTCTTTGCAGAGAAATTAAGGTAAATCTGTTTCTGTTCAACCTCTCTGTAGTGTCAAGAGTGCCTTTCAAATCCAAATGTATGAATCTGGACTTACAAACATAAAGTATTCTGACATTTGTTTCAAAAAAGGTTGAATTATGAAAGTGAATTGTGAAACTAGGCTGTCCTGTCCCATTTCTTATTTGACCTTTTGAGGTAGTCTTGCTTATATTTAGCTTTTACGTAAGTCTTTTTCTTGTAACTGGAAAGCAGAACAGGCTGTAGGTTGGTTCTTTGTGAAGATCCTGCCAGGGGGTAGTTTTGCAGAAAAAAGATAATAAAAGTGTGCTAGCTTACCATTTTTGAAAGAATGTATGAAAAGTCACTGTGTGTGCCTTTAGGGTTTTTTCCCTTCCCCTCTAGTTAGTAGCACAGTTAACTTTGGGAGATCACTGTTCTTCTGTAGTAAAATGGCTAATTGAAAGTGAAATAGTTTAAGCTGGCTTTACCTGAAAACTCAGGCTGTTTGATAGACTGTCAGTTGGCCAGGACTGGCTTGCTGAAACAGCCAGCCCGTGTATTCCTGCATGCTTCTGATTAACGGAGGGGAGAGACAGGGAAGCCACTCCCTCTGAGATGCATCTGAGGGTAAAACCTGCTTGCCATGGTCATCATCTGGGCATTGCTTTGACCAAACTACCTATTCACTTTTTTTTCCATCTTCTCTTTCTGTGCTGGTAGGAGTATCTTATAAAGCTGGGTAATACAGAGTGTCATCCAGAGCAGTTCCTTAGAAGGAGAGATGATTTAGATAAATTATTGATCATTATCCAAAATGAAGACATCGCCAACCTCATCCACAAGGTATGTCACACAGAAGTAAACCTGTGCTATAGAAAGCTTTTGCTGCTGGTGAGATGAGCTCATTTTGAGCCAGGCTGCTTCCTCCTGACAGCACAGCCTTTAAACAGCGCCCCGTGTTTGATTGCTGTTTGAAGAAACAAAATGGTTATGGTAAAAATGGTCTTTGTTCATCATGTAGCCACAATTTCTTCCACCTCCACGCATGTGCTAATGCATGTTTATTCTTAGTTATTGTAAAGTTGTACAGAGGCCTGAGTAGTTCTGTTTCTAGTTCTGTGATGCTCTAATGACAGGTGAAAGCAGCTCTCAGATGACCTTAGGTACTCCTGACAGCGGGGGCTTAAGAATTTGTGCTGGGCAGAAAGTAAAATTATTCCAAGTGCTCAACTTCCATTTGTCTCATTCCTGTAATGTTCCTGACAGAACGCCTTCCCAGGCAAAAGGAAAAACAGTATAATCCTTTGAAAATGTGTTTTTAAGTTTGGTGTTTGGCATGAGTAAGTAGGAAAGTTCTGTAGTTGATTTCTTTTTTGTATGACCTTTAGTATACATCTCTGATTTTCTAATGTTTTTAAACAGATCCCATGCCTAGTAACTTTGAAGAGGCTCTCCTGTGTCAGCTTTGCAGGGGTTGATAGTTTGGATGATGTGAAAAATCACACTTACAATGAACTGTTTGTGTCTGGTGGTTTTGTTGTGTCGGATGAATCTGTCCTTAATCCAGAGTCCATCTCTACAGGTGGGTGTGACACTTCCTGAAGCTTTGAAACAGACTAAAACCCTGACATTTCAGACCCTGATTGGTGCTGTACTCACTGCAGTGAAGGATCAAGTCTTCTAATTTTCGGGGTTTTTTTTTTGAGAACTTCAGCTAATTCAGTTTCTTCCTCACCTCAGTGGCCTTATTGCTGGTCATGTGAACAGGGAGATTTTGTTTTAAGTTTGTATTACATTGTATAGTTAGTACATGGAACCTTTTATTCCTTACTACTCAATCCACAACTATGGTAGGAAGGATATTGAAAACCTACATTTTCCCACTTTTTCTTTATTTGAAATTGAATAGTTAATGAAGTTACTATTTTTTGGAATAAATACTTTAGCAATGCAGACCATGTATGATGAAGATCAGGTTGTAAATACCACTGCTGGGCACCTGACCTACAGAAAAGCAGCTCAGGTTTGTGATACTCTTGTTGGCCAGTCTGCTCAGAAGACAACCTGGATAAGTTGTGTGACTGTGCTGTGATGGGAACAGAAAGCAGCTTTATGTATATACTGAAGCAGTATTTTCAGTTTGCATACCACAAAATTTAACTTCTATTCAATATCTCCATAACAGATAAACTAAAGCAGTTGTTAGAGTTTCTGAAGGACCTCAATACCCCAGATGGGAAATGGCAGTGGAAAGTCCACTGCAAAATACAAAAAAAACTGAAAGAGCTGGCGAGGTAAGTGATGTTCTTCAGAACCACCTATTAAAAGCTTCAACTTTCATTATATTCTCCAAACCCCACTTAACTAGAACTTACTCTTGTGTTTGTCTTCTGATATTTAGATTGACCTTAAATCAAGTATTTCTCACAGTGAGGTTTTCCCCCATTGCAGGATGAATGCCAATGCCCTGAGTCTGCTCAGCCTTCTGAACACCTATCAAAAGAAGCACTTGGTTGAGATTCTGTCTTACCATAACTGTGATTCTCAAACTCGAACTGCTCCAGAACTGGACTGTCTTATCAAGCTTCAGGCTCAAAACATCCAGCAGAGACACGTGGTCTTCTTAACAGGTAACTCCCAAATTTGTGTATACCTCTTCCCCTTTTTTGATAACTGGTGCTAAATATGAATACAAAATCTTTTATGTGTTTAGAAAAGAATCTCAAACCAGTCTCGGGTTATGTTGATAATGGAATAGTGGTTGCTGCTGTTGAGGACTTTATGCATAATTTTAAAAGCCTCGTTGGGTATCACAACTCAGTGACAGAGCAGAACTGCCTTCCTGCCTCCGGCGCTTGCCAAAGACAATCAGGTAACGTTAAACACACTTAAATTTTTATTGCCAAACTAGATGGGTGGGGTGGGGGTCCTTTAGACAGTGTGCCTTCCTGGCAAGGAAAACCCAACTCTCAAGCTACTCTTTTTCTCTTTTAAATGATGGGGGAAAGGCAGCTGGGATGGAGCACCAGAGGAGATCTTAAATGCAGAAGTACAGGCTTAACATGGTACTTGAGGCACTAGACAGAGTAATGTAACCATCTTCTCAGGAAAAGGATAAACTTTTCTCTACTTCCTACCTTTATCTACTTGTAGTAGATAAACTGTACTGAGATGTCAGTAATTGTACTCCTTTAATTGTCTGATTGAATACTTACCTGCTGTGTAACTTTAGATGCTGTTTTGACATTGTCCCCTTTGGAGCTGGGAGTTGGGATTTCCCAGCACTAAGTATGAACACAATGTGCAGAAGCTTTTAGCACCGAAGTAACTGGACACTCCCCCAGAGGGTTAAGTGTGTATGTTGAGTAAGTGAACACGAGTGGCAGAAGACCAAGACTTAAGTGCTATTGGACTGGCAGACCTGAAGCGTAACTCGCTGTGAGTAGTGTATGGCCTTTCTAACCCAAGTTTCTATTTCAATAGAATAGGACTTTCTCTCTTTTTTAATGTAGTTCTTGTAGAAAAGGATGAAAAGGATGAGGAGGACATGTCTCTGGATTCAGGGGATGAAATATCGCAAATAGAAATCTGCAATGATGCCTCCAAGTATGATATTCCTGTGGAAGCTTTGCAGACAGAGGCCAAGGGCCCACATGGAGTAGATGCTAAAGAAAGCTGCTTATCAGTTACAGAGTTATCTCCCAAAGCACAAACTGGCCTGGTGGAAAACACTTCTAAAAGAGACTTGGAGGAGAAACAGCCAATTACTGCCATTTCTACAACATGCTCTGCTGAGGGAGAAAAACACAATTCAGTTGAACAAACTCCTTTCAGTAACTTCCCAGTTTACAGCAGGCAATTAAACATGTCCCATCAATTCAGCCACCTAAATGTACTCACTCATCAGACTTTTCTGGGAACAACATACCCAATTTCTTCTGCAAATCAAAACCAAGAAGGGAGCAATTATTTTCTATCTGCCTACAGTCAGAGCATGGATACAGAAAAGTCCTCATCACCTGGTGGCTGGGATAACAGCTCTGATTCTTCCAGGCCGTATTCAGAACAGAAGTAAACTCTCACATCTCTTTTTCTAAGTTGCTGTGGACTTCTCTGTTTCTAAAATGTTGGATTAACAATTTCTATTTTATTCTGGAACAAAATGTTTCTTGTTCTTGTTATCTCAAATGTTTCCTTGTTCTATTTAAATTCCTGATGGCTTGTCTCTGTTGGAACCATTTGAAAGTTTAAATAAATATATATTTTTTAACGTTTACCGTACTTGAATTATCTTGTTTGTTGGCACTTTTAAGTTTCTACAGTTGTATTTGACCTGTTACTTGGGCTTCAGTTTGAGGTCTGTTTTAATGTAAAATTGAATGTTTGCCTAAAATATGTGAAAGAGCCAGTTGTTTTCTTTTTTTAACTGTAAGAGTATCCAAGTCACTTTTCTTTACATAAATATTAATGTATTTATTTGACATTAACAAAAATTTTGTACAATGTTTTTACATAGCTCTAAGGCAGTGTAGTTATTTTCATGACTATGGCTATATACTGGATTTTGGCTAAATACCTCAGTTAGAGTAACCAATGGTGCAGTTCCATTACAAAATCAAATAAACTCTTAATGCACAAGGGACTTGCTAACACATTGCATTGTCTGTGATTTTTATATTGTTTGCAAAGTGAGAAACACCCAAACTTGGTTTCATGCACAGCAATTATCTGTGTTCTTTTATTGCACCACCACCACCAACGTCCCTAGAGCTTTTATCTGGCCATTGTAATTACCGTAATGAGAGAAGGACAAACCTGGGTTTAATGACTCCGGGAGTTCAATTTGCATTAGAAAAACCTCAATCCTCTCCCACTTCAGCTTAATGATTCCTGGGGCTTTCAGGATTTTTTGGTTTTGTTTTTTGTTCATTGGTTTTGTGATCATTTGGCAAAAGAGTTTTATCTGTTTCCTAATCCTTTTTTAATTTCACATCTTCTCGGTTATAAACTCCCCCCCTGCCCGCGAGTCTCCTACTCGGCTCACTGTGTCCATCAGCCTCTGATTGGGGTTTCTGGAGAGCAGCAGCTGCCAATGACACTAAGGAGGTGGGGAGTCTCCAGCCAACCTCTAGCTTACTCTTTCTTACTCTTGCTCTTTACTGTACTGCTGGTTTTGCAGGCTCTTGTCTCTTACTGCTCATCTTCAGGTTGTCCAGAGTCCTGGTTTGGGGCTTTTCAGATTTGTAATCTGTAATTTAGTACTTTTGTGTGGGATGTGCTGTTTGGTACCAGATGACAGTGTTTGAAACTACATCTTTCTAAACTCATAAAATTAGTTGGGACAAATATGATTGGTTTTAAAAAACAGACAAACCCCACCCCACAGACTTTTCCCTAAAGTTGAATCTTTCCCTCTGCTCACAGCTAATTTATTTATCTGTTCAAATTAAGAGCAAACCAGTACCAAACTGTAGTGTAGCAGCTGTTACCCTCCCATCAAACATGGCAAATAACCTTTCTGGAAAAAAGAACTCTCTTGTATTCACTGTATCATCCTAAAAGGTGGCTGAGTATTTAGGTACAGGCAGTTTCATATAGTTTAAAATACCAACAAAGAGTACCCAAGCCATTCAGAAGACATCTTAATCTTTTTATTTATCAAAATACACACACAGAATTCTACAAAAACCCACAGAACAGTTTTCTTCTGTATTTTGATGGTTTATATTAAATTGCCGTATGTCTTGGAGACCACTCTGGACAGACAGACCACCATTATTTTAAAGTCTCTTCAATATAAAAAGTAACATGACCCTATGATCTATCAAAATTCTCATAATTTATATTTCATAAAAAAGCTAGAGATGGTTCATAATTAATTACAGTAGCAAAGTGCTGTGCATTTACAGTTCAAGAATTACATTCACCTGTACCTCAAAATGGCAGAATGAAGTTCTCTTGAGCTACAGTGGGAATCAGAGTGTTCTCCAACTCCTTCTGCTTCTGCAGGAGCCCCTGAAATAAATTAAATATAAACATGAACAGTGTGTCCTCCTCATGCAGCCAGAACTAATGAAGTGTCACTGTTTCACAGCTCTCAGTGGAGAGGGAGCTGCTGCAAAAGACTTGCAGTGTGATTGGAGTGGAAGCCAGTCCACTTCCTAGTGATGACCATGCAAAAGGAAAAAGGGCCTTTCTACTGTATGAAACAGAAGCTCACTCCTTTGTGCACTCTCTCTGCAAACAGCTGTTCTGGAAGGACTTTTTTAAATGTTCACATTTCCAGTTTGCAAATAGAGTGTTTTTCCAGGACTGACACCCCTTCTGCACCAACCCCCCTGCTCTGCTGTGACCTGCTCACTAAGGAACTGCTGAAGGGAAACTTCATTAGGAAGGTTGTGGTGGTGTGTTAAAACATTGTTCTTTTGAAATTGATAGATTCTGACTACAGACAACCCTATGGAATCAGCCATTTCTCTTGATTTTAAGTTTCCTGAGGCACTCCATTGTTTATAGTAATCTAAGGACTAAGGAGTCCGTAGTCTGTCTGTAAGGACTGTCCAGAGGGGGAAGCAATACATGAAAAGCAAAATTAGTAAGAGGGACAGGACCCAAAACAAATCATATGATGGAAAATGAATTCAAGATAAGGATATATAACAGTTTGCAATGTTCAATTTTACTGCAGTACATATATACATGCATGTTTATCCAGTAAGTTTTTGCTTACCTGGCGTAATTCTGACAGTCCTTTCAGAATTGCTTGTTGTCTCTCTCTAACTACATCAGGATTTAGAAGAGGATCTCTAACGTGATCTGAGCTAAAAATCCGTCGTGGCGTTTGGTAAGAATCTAGAAGTAAATGTATTATCAAATCAGTTAACATTACTCTTTATTAATTTTGTTTTAATTTGAAACAGAAAATTTTCAGTGTTTGTGAAAATCAGGTTTTGGTTGCCATCAAGATTATAATCCCTATTTTTAAGTCAAACAACACATAGATTCCTAAGTCCCAATCTATAGACAATGACAGAGAAGTGCAACCATGCTTCGTTAAAGGTAAACAAACAGATGAAAAAGGTAAAATAATTTTTTCTTGCTTATTTGATTTTTTTAAAAACTTTTTTGTGGCTGGTTTGTTGGGTTTTTTAATAGAGCATATCATTTGGTTGCATAGCCTTTGTGTGCAGTGCTGTGGTACTCACAGATTACTGCCAAATCCAGTAAAAACAAACCACTTGGCTAAAACTGCAGCACTTCAGCCTAAATCCCTGTAACATCTCCTCGACAGGGCTCGTGTCAGTACCGTGGAACTGGCGCTGCTGTGGCTCCTGTGTGGCAGGTCTGGTCACGGGGGCCTCTGGATCCAGGTAATACACTTCGTTCGTTCGGACGTAGGGGATGAACTGAGCCGAGGGCGGCCTGCCAGCCCCGGGGTCAGCAGCAGGGCAGCCACGCTGCCCCACCCCTGCCCTGCTGCTCTTCTCTCTGCTGCTGCTCTTGTGCACTGGGAATTCAGAGGCATCGAGCTGTCCTGGTTGTACCTGGAGTAATCTGTTCTTCACTGCTGGAACAGGTGGGGATTCAGACCTGTATGGAACAACTGCAGTTCAAGAAAACCCCAAACAGTATTTGAGTAATGTAATTAATTTTCTCAAATAGCAAAGGAATGCTCAGAGGACAGGACTTTTTGTTCATTTACTCTGCTTTCAGATTTGCAGTCTGTCTGGTCATGTTATTTTTCACAGTAGATGATTAGGTGTATCTAAATTCTTTAAAAAGGTCAGGAAAGAAAAGCAAGTGTATTTCAGTATTAATGTATTTGTACATTTCACTAACACAGAGTACTGCCATACCTTTCTTCGTTCAAGTGATTCTTATGAAATTGTTCTTCCTAGGAGGAAACAGAGGCAAAAGTAAAACAAAAAATCTCCATGTTTTTTTACATTAAAAGCTTCAATTTTTCAAAACAAGTTTGTTTTGAAATTCCAAAAGGACTGTTTGACCTGGGTTCAGGAGAAAGGTATTTATCAAAGATTTGCATTAAAGAGACTTGCAGTGTCTATGAACTAAATGAAATGAATTACAGGAAGATTTTCTCTGATCTTCTATGTCTTTGGCAGCTCTAAGCACTACCAAAAATACTATATAGATTTTCCTGTGTCCTTGGAAAGCAGCATTTATAAACTGAAAGGTTCAACTCAAGATAATGATTATTAAAGGAGAGGTCTGGATTTTTTCTAGTGGAAGGTGTGAGAAAGTGAGCTATTTATGCATACAGAGTGAGCAAGGGTGGGAGAGAGAGAGAAGGCAAGAATATATTTCATAGTATTTTCTTTAAACCAATTATACATCATTGCAAATGGAGAATGATTCCACTAAGAAAGATGCATTTCTGTGACAATAATTCATATTCTCTGCAGAAGGAAACACTCTTGTCTCGAACAGGTACTGCTACATCTCACCCATCAGCACAACAGAATGACTGGGCACAAGAGAGAGGTCAGTGCTGTCACTTGCCCTGCACCCTCTGCTTGCAGTCAAGCTCCCTGTTTACATAATGCATCAGTGGTAGTGAGTAGATGAAAAGCAATCAGCACTTTGGAAGGCTGAAATAACAGCAACAGCCCAGTCACAAAATCTGACTATATCCTTGTGCCTGTGATGAACAAAATACAGTTCTTTACACCAAGGACAGCAACAGGAAAACTTCAGTGCTTCAGTTACAGAACTGACCTGCCACCCAGGCAACAGTGAAAACCACAGAGCACTGCAGTTAAAGCCCAGACAGTGACCCACCTTCCTGCCCCTGTGGCCCTTACTCCTCACAGCTGTTTCTTCCCAAGGGGAGGGAGACCTGTCCCAGTGGCCCCTGCCCTTTCTCACACTCAGGTGCCTGGGGGTGTTTCTTTCCACCAACTGGAGCAGCTCCATTTGTCGTCGCACTTTGTTTTCTTCCCTTTGCTTCTGTAGTTGCTTAGGGTATCTTTCTGATGCTGGAATGTATCTTTTCCCAGGCTTGTTTATGTTCCAGTAAGGTCTTTTGCTGTATTTTTCTGAAGATTTAATTTGTCTTTCTTTTCTGGCATATTGGTCATATAGATCACTGTAAGTGCCACCAGTCTCTTTTCCCAAAATTTTACTTTTATCTACATACTGCATTTCCTTCTGGTATTTTTTGCTGTTAGAGCTTTCTTTATACTCTATGGAAATATCAGGTGATTCACAATGCACAGTTCTTTCCTCAGCTGATTTGGTGTATACTGAAGTATTAAAGTAATCTAAAAAAAAAAAAAGATTTTTAACTCACAATCTAAGATATTCAAATTACTTGGGTGACTTTTGTATGCATCTCAATCTACCGTTACTGATTTTATTAAAAAATAGCTTGTTAGTTTTATAATTTTTTTAATATGGAAGACAGATGGGAGCAGGAGAAGCAAACTCAGCAAGGAAGAGGAAAAACCCAAAATAATTTATTCAATTTAAAAATTATTGACAATCCAGCTTTTTTCTTTACTAAGAGGCATACACAAACATTATTTAATTTGTAAACTCTGAAAATTCACAGTAAAATTTCTACCAGCACTGTCAAAACCAAAAATATTATGTTGTTGCTTTAGCAAGCAGAAATAAAATAATGCCTGCACTTCAAAAGTGACAAGCTAATACAGTTCTAAATACGAGGGATAAAATGGATGGAAGTTTCCACTGGATCTGATCATTCTCACCTCATGTACAACATTACAAAATGAAAACTGAGCTGGGTTTTTCAGAAAGTAACATGAAGACTGGAATATATTCTACCTGCAGTTCTGTCTGGGTATTTAGCAAAAATGTAGATATTTTCTAATCATTTGAATCTAAGCTCTCATTTTCTAATGTGTCCAGTTTTCTAGTGCCAGAATTACTGACAATGATTCTGCCAATGTATTCAAGGACTCATTAGGGAAACTCTGCCTTGCTTGGTACCAAACCACATTACATAAACCAGGGAACATTGACACTACCATATTTGAAGAATACTGCAAATACATGTTGAAATGCCTTAATAAATGGGGACCTCCGTGGCTTGTGACCGTGACTCAAAGTCAACACCCTATTCCAGACTGTGAGATTGAATCTGTAACTGGTAAGTAACAACTACTCAGATATAACATTTAGGAGAGTACAGTAATACATTGTCATATACCAACATGCCTATGTCTGTGCAGGTATTTCCTCCTAGTTCCACTGCACTCTGAGTAGCAGTGACACAAAGTCGCTGCCTCTGCCCCTCCTGGGTGGGAGGGCTGGTTACCTGTCTGCACAGCCGTGTCCTTCTGGGGAGAAACCTGCTGCCCACGGGCATTCTGAGCAGCACAGAAACTGGGGCTCTCGTGGGAAATGCCACCATTACAATCTTCAAACTGTCTATCACCTAAAAAGTGGTAAGCAAAATTGTTCTGTGGAAAATTACATTGTTTATTAATAGAGAAGTTTGTGCTTAGCATCTTGATATAAACATAGTAGATAGATATTTTTATTCAAGAATGTTAGTGCTCACATAGGTTTGTGTGTATGGCTTGCAACTTTAACTCAAACTAAAGTAGTGCCTGGAGAGTGTGGAAAATTACATTGAGAAGTAAAAGAAGAGTGTCTAAGCAAATATTGTAAAAGTCAAACCACAAGGTTTGCAGAACTGTTAAAATCACAAGATTTGCAAAACTGCTAAAAACCGCAAGGCTTACAAAACTGCTTAGCTTATAAGCAATACCAAGAGATTACAAAAGCAATAACCAAGCGAATAAGACTATATATAGTTATTGATTAAAAGAATTGCCTAACAAACTGGAGAGTTGCCTAACGAACAGGAAAAGAAGACTACTTACTTCAGCACCACGACCACCAAGTAACGGATGAAAACCCCTAGCAACAAGCAGAGTCATGCTCACAAGACTAGCCACAAATACGGAAGTAAGACTAAATAAAAAGACTCAGTTCGTACTGCTTAGTACGGCAGTTGGTGGAGCGGTGACTCCCCTGCCGTCCAGCGCAGCGCTGTTCTTTGCTCGTATCTTACTTGCTATTAATTAATAAAATTCTGATTGGAAATGACTTGTTGAAGTCTCAATTTATTACAGTTCCATTTAGTAATGTATGTTCAATTTAAACCATGCTACCAAGTTATCTGATTGATGGGGTGGTTCTTTCTTTTCACTTGAAACTTACTCAGATATTCTCCAGAGCAGTTAACACTTCTATTTGCTTGGAAGGTAAATATATTGTAATGAAACTTGGTTTGTGAAGGAAAGGAGCAATTTCCAATCCAAATGCAGACAGGGAAACAAAACCCCCAAAAACTCAACCCAGAAATAACTTGCTTTTCAAAGCCCAAAGGAACAGGCAAACCGAGTAGGAGAAGACTTGTACTTGCCACCACCAGGACTGTTCTGAACTTCTGAAATGTCATGTGCCTTCTGAGCCAAGTCTGGAATGTGCTGTTCTTGTTTTAATCTCTGGGCCAATTCCTGAGCTTTCTCCATTGTCTGATAGAGCTCTTTGGTTTTAAGAGTTGCAAGTTCCTTAAAAGAAAAAAGGTAAATGTGATCATTTATTTTGAGAATAAAATTAATAGGATTATTTAATCCCCATATAATCCTTGAGGTTTACATGTTTGGGGTTTTTTTTTCCCCTAAACTAAATCTAGTTAATACAATACATAACATATAATTTCTATGATTATAAGGATGAATTCAGAACTTCTGAACTAATGAAATATGTTTCATCCTAGAGTTAAAAAGTGAGCATTTAGATCCTCAAAGTTATTTGGATATTTATTTCCTAAGAAATTCATCTTTTTCTAGATGCCATCTGATGTCAGCCACCTATGACTTCATGTGATTTAATGAAATTAAAGCAGCCAAAATAAAAATAATAAACCCACCTTCCTCCTCCTTCCACAGAAAGGAGACAGTAAGAACTCCATAACAAATGCAAGGGGATCAGTTTCCCCACTCAGTGGGTTCAAGGTGCACCAGACTGGGCCAAGGACAATCTCATTTCCAAACTGTTGTTCCCATCTCCTCCCCACTTCCTACTGCATTTGCAGGTGGAAGGAGGAACAGCTGGTGGTGGGACACGTTTTGAAGGAGCTGAGCAGTTACAGAGAAGGATGCCTTTGTCCATGTTTTACCAGATTGTTCAAGCACCTACAGGCAGATGCCTGTTCATCTACATTTCCATGCAGAATATGCAGAGAAATCAGGGGTCCACATTTCTGCAGGTTTTGGAGAAGACAGTGTTTTTGGAGTCACCTTGTCTTATGACACCATGGAATGTGCAACTATTCCAAATAGGAAGCCAACAGTAAGAGCTGCCACTGTGGCACAAGGAGGAACGAAACATCAGACAAAGCTTTTAACCTTCCACAGAGGTAAGAACATATATAAATGCAAAATCTGTACTTCCCAAAGGTCAGAATGTACTTTTGGTTTAACTTTGCTATGAAAGCAGTATGTAAAGCTCAGCAATGGCTACAGAGAGGAAAGCTGTGGAACATGAATGGCTTTTAAAATTACTTTCCCAGACTGTATTCTAAGAAGTCTTTAATTCAGACTGAAAGCACGTTCAGTCAGATGGAACATCATGGTACTGGAGCAACTCAAAAGCACCAAGTTACCAGTAACAAGACTTGCATCACATACTCTGTGGTATTTTTCAATTTAAAATTTGCATTTTAAAATGGATGTTTCTGCATTATTTAAAACTGCATTTCCATTTTTGCTTGTTCTTATAATTTCTCTCCCTGAAAATGCCCTTGTTCAGAAAAAGAAAGTTGCCTTATGCTTGTATGGTGTTATAAGTTTATTAGTTGAGGAAACAGATTTTGAGTTCAAATGTCTAAATTTCAGATAGTTTTCATTTTCCAAATGCTGAGGTGACACCATTTTGAAGGTGAGGAACAAGAACCATTTTCCTCCAAGCTCAGTAATATTGCTGACTATCTGCACTAAAGGTAATGCAAACCCCACCTCCTTTTGTTTTTGTTTCAGCATTTCTGCCTCAAACTGCTTCTGCAGTTGTTCTGTTTCTCGGGCAAGGCGCAGTTCTTCCCGTTGGTCCTCCCATTTTCTCTGCTCTTCCTCCAGTTGTTTCTTCTTCCGTTTTTCTTCCACCTGAGCCGTTATTGCCTTCTAGGAGCAGCAGGAAAAAAGGAAAAGATATAACATTAAGGCATTGTAAGCTATTTATTCATATACTTTCATATATAATAACTGGATTTGGGCAAATTAAAAAAAAAATCAAGACAATTTGTTTCAAACACTTTTGGTTTTGTGCTTGGAAAACCACCATGACAATTGAGCAGTTTGAAATACCTGGATGCAAAAAGGAGCTTTTCATGTTTTAGAAAACATTTTTATTTTTCTTGTTGAAAAATGAAGGTCTAATTTTTACATTATGTACAGACTGTAAGCCAGGATTTTCATCTAGCAGAGTAGCATTTTGACCAGAACAGTGTCACTACATTTCTACTGAGACTTCTTTACATGGCCCTAGAGACACCATGATGATACACATTTATACAGAGGTTATGTAAATATCAGTAAAGCACATAAAAATGAAAGATTCATGCAGTGGGAATCTGTAAATATCAGTCCTCATAACAGTGGAGACTGAAGGAAAGTGCACCCAAACCTCCCAGAACTCTCAAGACTGAGCTGTCCATTTTCTGAGGGAAGAATTCAGCTCCCAAAATGCAATCATCTCACACAAATATTGCAAGGGCACTGTTGAGTCTGACTGCCTGAAATGCTCCAAACAACTGCACGTGTAATGGAAAGCATGAAAGTCAAGTGCCTGCCTGGGTTCTGGTATTAAATGTCATGCTTTATGCATAAGGCAACATTACCTTTTATCCTTCCTTCTTACTCAAACAGTGTTAGACTTTAAAACAAAAGTCTACCTGATGTTCTAACTGTTTCTGGCGCCTCCTGTCTCTCTCCTCAATCTGTGCAGGGTCCAGCAGAGCTGTCATTGAACGAAGGAAACTAAGAACAAAGGTACATGTAAATGTTTTTAATCACTGGAAAATAATCCTAAAGCTTTTCTTATTTAGAACCAGATTTCATTTTCATATTGAGGTTATCCCATTGTATTAATTTATAAAATTCCTTTTAGTAAGGAACAAAGTAAGGTTATCTGCAGTCAATTTGATTACTGAACAATGGAAGCACTTGTATTTTTCACAAATGAAACAACAGGTATTTCTGAAAAAAGCAAAAGCCAAATGAGTAAGATCCAAAGATCCAATTTAAAGAGTCTTAGCAATTTTGAGGAGATATCAGAAATGTACTGGCTGGGAAGATAATCATCCTTACACAGCTCACTCACCTGATTTTCTGACTCTGTTCCAAAGCACCATTTTTAGCACCTTTTTCTGCATTTCCCATCTTTAAGGTGCCTAAAGCTGCAGGTGAAAAAGGGTGAGTGAGAGCAGTGGGCTCCTTGAGGTCAGGTGACAGGCAAAGACTTTCAGACTGCTCTTTGTGGATTCCATTTAAGGGGTGTTGTGCATTAAGGTGGTTCTTAAAAGAATCAAAATGCATTGCCCATCTGTCATGATCTTCTGCCTAAATAAATATCAAGCAACAAAGAAAAGGAAAAGCGCTCAATCACACTGTTTCTATAAAGTGTGCTTAACAAAACAAAACATAACACATTTTGTACAACAGGAACATTTGAAAAGCTCTGTCAGGGAGCTACAACAGAGACAGCACTTAATTCCTTAAATGGGAATACAAGTGTCTCTTGCTTAAAATGCAAGTCAGATCACTGATTATACTGGTGATCCCTACCTGGTCAGCAAAAACATATTGCTCCTACATTTCAGAAAAAAACCCAACACCAAACACTGCAATTTACAAAGTTAAAAAAGTGTTGAAAAATAAAGAAGTCAGTTAACATAGATTCAGGCTTTTTAATAGTTTTTTTTTTAATTCCATCCCATGGTTTTTCTAACAGTACTGGCACTGCTTGTTTGAGAGATCAGTGCCTGCCCTGCCACACTCCTGTTGTGTCATTAAGAACAAGTGGCTTCTTTTACACTGTCCTACATTTACCCCCTCCATTTTTACTTCTAAATGGTAGCACAATCATTGTGCTTTGGGCAGAGATAATAATCTCCAGCTTCCTATTTTCAGCTAGACAGGCAAAATAAACTTTCATTCAAAACCTCTCCCACCCACAGCAGCCACCACTGCCATCCTAGCAAAGTACCTCAACTTTTGGAATGGTGAGCCACTGGGTGTAAATCTCTCTTCTGTATCACCCAGACTTATCTTTTTGCCTCAGTGTTGGCAACTGGGATATTCCAATATATCACTAATAAAAGATTTTTACCTAAGGGGCCTTTGTTTTGCTAAAGGTGAAACAGAGCAAGAGCCTAAAGAGTTAACTCAGAACACTGATCCTGGGATCTTGCTCTGAGAAATGCTCAGCTAGAGATAAAAACCAGGGTTTAGGGATTAGCCAGGATGGTACTGTGCACCAAAAGAATGCTTACACAACTACATAAATGGAGAGAGAGTAGGAACACAAAGAGATAAGGGGCTAACTAGGGGCTTGAGTCCAAAAGTCTTGAAAAATTCACCATGGAGTCAGCAAAACCAAGGAAAGCTGAAAAGTTCATGACGATGAGGAGTAAAAATATGACCACCTGAAGATGAAGAAAACAGGCTCTCCCACCAAGAATCACCCCAAAAGGATGATCCCACCCCGGACTCCGCCCAGACCCCGCCTATTATGAATATTATAACTAGATGTTGCAATTATATGAATAGGCATGTAAAAATATTGTAATCTCTCACGAAAATTGTATAAATAACCTGACTTTTCACTGAAGATTTTGGGAGCTCTTTGTCTGGTGCGAACCGGGGGTTCCCCAACGTTGTTCAAAATAAATACCTTGCTGTTTATGGACTAAAACTCTGTCTCTAAGCAGTTTTATTGTGGCTTTTGTGCATCACAGGTACTGAGAAGGTTTTCACTTCTGACTGAAAAAACTGTTTCCCCAGAGGGACTGGAGAATGAATGCCTCTAAACTGGCATTCTGCAGGAAAATACCTAACATCCTGTAAACTAATAAACTTTCTGGGATTCCTTTATTTAAACAAAAATTCCCTTGTGTTAGGTAAGTTTAACACCTATTTAAAAAGAAACATGAAAATCATAGTCCAAACAATAAGAATCCCAGCTACTCTTCCTCCTGTCCCTTGGGTTTTGTTCCCTTTCAATACTCTCTAATAAAGAAGCAGATCAGGCAGTTGAAAAATCTAGTTTATTCTTTTGCATGCCCCTGGTGTAATATACAGAAGAGTTCAGAGTAAAACAAAACACCTGAAACAACAGGTGTTGATGCCAAGGAGATTAAGTGCCCATCAAGCTCCTTGCAGCCCCTCCAGGGACTCGAAGTCACTCACTGGTAAGTGCAAGCCTCTTCCCCCAGCACAGCTATCCAATTAAAGCCAAGGCTCTCAGGAAGGAACCTGCCACAGCTGTGCTCCCTGCAAAACTCCACTTCCAGCGAGGGGTTCTTTGGGAGGGGGGTAGGAAAGCTTTTTTCTAGTATTACAAACTGTATTGTAATTTCATCAAAAAGAAACATTTTTCTACTTAAAGAAATTCCAGGGGTAAACCATCTATTGACCACAGTGGCCAATAGGGACAGTATTAAAAGTCTTTTCAGGTATTCCACTTGCAAAGCAATTATATTGGCCACACTTTCCTTCTAGACCCAGCATAAGAGACCTACATTTGGCAGCCTGGAAAAGCCAAAGTGTAAACAAGGTAAGGCTATTTTCTTCAATAATTTCTGGAGAAATGTGTTTTAACTTTTTTAAAGTTTCATAAGAGTGTATGCATACTAAAACAGTACTTCTAGAAACAGGATTTAAACATCACTGTGCCACATTATACTTGTCTATAACTTCCTTTTTCTTATCTCTTGTGGTCTACACAAAATTCCTTTTTACAGAGTGTGTAGCCATTGTCTCTACAGCACCTTGCAAACCCTAGGGCTTTTACACTTGGTGGGAAAGAAAAAAAAGTATAGCAATATCACTGTCTTCATCTCTGCAGCAAGCACTCTAACACACCACCCCAGACGCAGCCTGTTCTGTCACCAAAATACTGGAACAGCTACTGGCTGAATGTTCAGGAATTCCATCCCTATGGTGAAAACGTGGACGTGCTGCAGATAATGACATCTTTGTTGCCACCTCACTAGGTCTATGATTTCATCTTTTATTTCTTACAACAAATATGTAGCAAAAAACTTCTCATATTCAAAGAAGTCCCTCTAAACCACAGATACCTTTGATAAATTAAGTTTTTCTTCTATTTTTCGTAGTTTGGCTTCTTCCTTCTGTTTGTCCAGCTCTTCAAGCCACTTCTTCTGTTGCTCATGTTTCAAAGCCCTAAAAGGTTGTTCCTGTGGCACAGCTTCCTGAAATAAGAGAAGTGCAAGTCTCTTGCACAAAAACTTCAATACCTTGTCTAGCCATATAATAAAGACTTGGCAGACAACTTTGCCTTCCGTTAGGAAGCATAAGTGGGCTTTTCTCTAGCACAAAAAAAAAAAAGAATGTAAGTTTGTAACTGTAGGGTCTGACTGCTGTTAGAAAGATGCTAAACAAGCCAATCTTTGAATATTATTGTAACTTGGACCATTGCTCCAGAATACTTACATGTATATACACCATGATACTTATAAGTATCATGAATAAAAATCCCTTCCTTCTTCCTGCAGTTCACTGGCCAGTCTGTGTTCCAGGTAGATTCAGCACCACAATCTAATTAGCAGTAATCTGTCTCAAGTAAATTAGTTACTATCTTCATTCTTCTTCTGCTTCTTCATCAATGTCTGTATTATTTAACAAACTTCACTGGTGCTGAGCACTTTCAATGCCATCTGACAAAACTCACTTTTAATCACTCCCTAAACAACCCAAAAACTACTTATTGAACCTTCTGCCATCAATTAATACTTAAAAATTAATACTTCATGTCAAACCTCCAGTACTGTTCTCCACATCAGCCTTGAAAATGCTCAGTCTTCAAAGCATCAATATTTTGGTAAGCATTCACTTAGACACAGTTATTTAGGTAGAGCAAAAAGGTCTAGTGACTTCTTCTGATTTAAAAGAACTACTGGAGACAAACATTTACTGTCAATAAATAAATAAAAGATCTTACCTTGGAACTGAATGCTGTGCAAGCGCCAGCTGGGCAGTCAGAACTGGCATCAGGAGGGTGCCCAGCTGGAGCTCGTGCAATGCTCAGGGGACCTTCATCAGTGCCTGTGGCCAAAGCAGCTGCACAGGCCCAGCTCAGCTCAGCGGCACTGACTGAGTCAGCTGCAAACACTGTCTGCAAAGAAAAGGAGCATTTAAAGACTTCAGGTAGTTCACACGTTTTGTTTGTATTTAATACCCCTTAACATAAAATAAACTAGTAAATTATACTTCTGGAAGCTGCTGTTCATTAAAACTTCAGCCAAAACTTGTAACTAGGCCTCTTGTATCCAGTATTTCTTACTTAATGTTGATTGAAATTAATTCCTATGGGGTAGTCATAACTTTGCTAGGAATGCTGAATACCCCACAACAAAAAGCAACCTGTTTTTGCTGTAACAACTGAGGGCAGGTACAGCCCTAACTTCTGTTTAACAGCAATCAATTTCTCTGGAGAAGTTTCATCTGAGTGTAATATATTTAGCTGACAGCCTTTTCAGAGTGACACCTGACTTTTTAAAAGGCAAGCCAGAATGAAAGTCATTGCTATGCTCATTATTATGGAAACAATCAAATGTGTGTGAGAGCTCATCAGCAGTGTAAATTATTATATAACCAGGAATTACATTTGAGGCTATTCCTCAAAAGAGAACTAGAAAAGATTTATACTTTTTAGTCAGGAATCAAAATGGAAGGACAGTTCATGCTATATTTATCTTCACTGCAAAGCTACAAACTGGAGCTCTGGCCAAGTGGGGAACAGGGAGCTGCAGCATTTCATGCCAGGAAAAAGCTTAAAGTTACTACTGATATTGGATCCTGCTGGATTCATGGAGAAGAGGAAATCTTGTATGAATTAGAAGTTAAAACTGTTCTGCACCAGTGCTGTGGAAACTGCTCTTCTGTGTTTATTGACAGCCTTACCTGAGCTGGGTCAGCTGTTTCCACTTTATGGGTTTTATTATTGCCAGGTTTGGCCCAGAAATATCCCACCTCTCCCTCCAAAGTTTCTTTCAATTTCTTCTTGAGTGCTACCTGTTCATCTTACAAAAAACCAAAACCAAACTCTAGTAAGAGTTCCTAATAAAAACATTTAGCAGCTACAAAAAGGGCAGCAATGCACATCTACCCTGTCATTTGGACTGTAAAATGGACTTGTAAAACAAGAGCTGTCACCATTATCTGACCAATCAGTCCAAACACGGATTTGCTCTTTAAGAAAACAGCAGCTGAGTCTCTGCCCAGACATGTAGAGGTAATTTGGGAGTCTCTGCAGAAGACTAAAAAATGCTGAAGGCTTAACAACTTCCCAGGGAAAGAGGGAAAACTAACAAATAACCAACTATATAAATTCTCTCCATTTTATTATACCAGTCTTGGGCTACTGTAGTATTATTAAAATCAGTGGAGCTATACATGGGAGCTACTGACAACTGCAGAATTAAACCCTGGAGCCAAATGCTATAAATCCAAGTTGAAAACAAAATGCTATAAGTCCAAGTTGAAAACAAACCACAGCACTGCATGTGAATCATAAAAAGCTTAATTTGCCAGGGAGATTTTACTACTGTATTAAGCATCTTTAGTTTTCTGCAGAGATTGCCTTGGCTGGTGATGGGGCAGGACTGCAAACTGTTTCAAGTTCAAAATGCAATTTGATACATCCAGTCCTGCTTGTAGATTAGGCTGGCATTTGTCCCATTAAAATCCAAGAGAATTTGTCAATGGTAATGGCTACCAACTACTGTCAGAAGGTGACAAAATTGGCAGCACACAGCTCCTAAAATATGAAGCATAACAATACATTTATTTGAGACACAATTTAACTGGTAAAGAAGTACTTTTGCAAGAGCTTAATAGATAATCTTTGAAAAAAAAATTTGAAATTCAAGAATCTAAATCTGTCTTGGAGAGTAATGAAATTATGTACTTTTCAGTTTGTAGCAAGTGCACTGATCTAAGTAATTTAAGAGTGTAAGGAACATCAAGTTTCTTGGTATCCTGAGTGTCATAAAACTTGATCAGAAATACATTCTATACATCATAAATACCTAATTCCTTCTTCCATTGGGCCTTTTTGAATTCCAGCAGGGCTTTCTCCCCTTCTCTTTCACCCAAAGTACTAAATATGTCAGCAGGTTTCCATGAATCCTTTCTAGAAAAAAGGAGGGAGGAAAGAAAGAATTTTATCCAAAAAGCTAATCTGTTAATTGTAAAGGCAGCTTTTTAGTTAGTATTTATAACCAATCCTAATGTTATTAAGAACCACAATAGAAATCTTTATTGGAGACACAATTTTTGTAGACAACAACACAAATCTACCTACACAACTTTCTGTCCTGGCTGTGGATGTGCTTCCTGTTTCCTGCTTGAATCAGAGTTTGCTTCATCTGGAACTGATGAAACTTCACAAGCTTTTTGGCCTGATGCTACAACGTTTTCCTCTGATCCCTCATTAGCAGCTGTGGTAGAACATAAATATATATAAAAACATAAGTATAAACATATGACCACTAAACTTCCTTCAGCACTCAGTAAATACTTTGAGAACGGCAGAAACTTGCAAATTCCCCACTATTTAACAAAGCGTTTTCAGCCCTGCTTATCCAGTTATGGTACCTAAGTTAGAACTTCACATGGTGTTTTTTAGAATGCCAGACTTAAAGTAAGTGCTTGTTCTTGGCTAAGGGCTCAGACTTTGGGACTCTACTCATTGTTAGTGGCAAAGAGCTGACCGCCTCCACAGATCCACCAGCAGGGGCAAGGATGCAAAAATGCAGGAAGACAGACAACAGTTCTTATGCTTCTAAATGGAAGAACTGGGGAGAGAAGAAATACTACTCAACAGTAATTCATTACAGTTAAGCAAAAAGATACATGTGCATCTTTGGGTCACAGGAAATTGGCAGAACTGCTCTTGAGACAGAGCAAGACCTGAACTCTTTACAAAGCAGAAGGGTCTGTCTTGAGGCTGATACAGTGCAATTCTATGCTTTCTCCCCCAATATCAAATGGTTCTTATTTTGCATGAGATATTGTCAGAACTGCTTGCTGGTTTCCTCTATAAAGTACTGCAATACTATCAAACAGTCCTTAGTCTTTATTGTTAAAATTATCAAATGCTTGGTTCCTAACAGTAACAGATGATTTCACAGCCATAATAGCAAACAGTATTTTGTCTGAGGCCATTAAACGTAAGGGTAACATCTCCACAGCATGCAGATAAACCTAAATTAGCAATTCAAAGCTAAGCTTTCCCATTTTGCTCTTTTTCCATGAAATGAACATATTCAACAGTCGATATCCTACCCATTTCCTCTTGCTTTTCATTATGAGGTTCAGAAATGCTTCTGGTTCCTTCTTTAACAATCATCAGAATCTGTTGGAGCTGTTCTTGTGTTAAACACATCAAACTTGTGAAGTCTTCAGCTGATACAGATGGAGTTTGAGGTTTCTGTTTAGCTTTTTTAACAGTATTTGGATCCTCTGAGTCAGGATACCTGTCTGTGCCATCCCTTTGGAAAATCAAAGAGTGACCTTTAGTTCTGGCTTCATGTGGGGAGTATTTAGTAACCTGCAGTTTTTCACCTTTTGTCATTGATAAGCTTGATTCACTCCTTGGTTTTGCTAAATTTTCCTGCTTGATACAAGCATTTTGTGATGACCTCAGGACATGCCCAGTGTGCCTTGTTCTCAATGCCTGTTTAGGTGCTCTGGCTTTATTCCCCATCTGTTAAAGCAGAAACATTTCACCATACATTAAATAAGAAAATAAAGTTGTATTTGTAACAAATGAAAACAAGATTGAAGCAACAAGTGAAATAGGTGTCATTTTTCTTCTCTGTTGCATCAGTATAAACTAACTCCATAAGCTGATGAAATATCTTAATGAATACCAGGAATACCCTGGAAGAGAACACAGCACCTGAGTTTGAGTGTTTCAAAATGACAGTATGAAAACCAACTTTATGTAGCGAGACATTTAGAAGAATTAATAAACCTTAATTCTGCTTTACTTTGGTGTTTCTGAAGCCTGGCAAGCCTGAAACAGGTGTATGTTTTCACCATGCACCCAGCAGTATTTCCATCTTGATTTCTTCATTCTGTACTAAAGTTTTATCCTTTCCAGGGTTCTTGGTGCACACGTGTAATTATTTCCTGTGCATTAGGACCTTTTCCTGCTTTCTGTCCTTCCCAAACCCACTGCATTCCAGTTTACTCAGACAGAGACAACCTGTATGACCAAACTGGAACCTAAACACAACTGAGATCCCTATTTTACCAGAATTCCTTTGAGGTCTCTGAAAGTTCTAACTTAGGTGGTTCCCTGTGCTGCTTTAACTTCTTGGCCAAGTAAACCTAAAGCATTTTGCAAAGCTAAAAGCAGTCAAAGAACTTTGAATTCATCCTTTTTAACAGATATTATGAACCTGAGAAACCACAGAATATCTGAAGCTGGAAGGGACCCATAAGTATGCAGTTCTCTCTCATGAATGTAATTGATTACAAGTATTTAGACATTTCAAATGAATTCTCAAATTTCTGTGCTAACAAATCAAACAGTTAATCTGCGTATTCTAGTAATTTTTTCCACTTACCTTCATTGCAGGCTTTGATTTGTCTTTTGGAAAACAAACATAAACATATGAAAGAAGTATTTAATGACAACTTCCTCCTGAAAAACAATCTTGAGAAATTAGTAAACTGTTATATTCATCTGATTTTTGTAGGTTGGAGAAAAGTACTTTCCCTGTAACAACTGCCCTGATTCTTTTACTGGTTTTTATTTATTTCAGTATGTTTAAAAGTACTTTACTTTAAAAGAATGTTGGAAAAGAAATTTAGATATATTCCAGTAACTATTTCCAGTTTTATACAGATCTAATAACATTATTGTGCCAATGTGACCCTCCCCTGATACTGTTTCTCAGACAGCCCTGTGGCTTCTTTTCCTTAAAGTCTGCAAAACAGCACTATCACTGCCTTCCAAGTCAGATGAACATTTTAAAAGTTGGGAGTGTGCTGAATTACTGTTCTGCAGAGAGCAGTAAATCCTGAACCACCTTGCTAATGTTTCGTAGCCACGTTCATCTCTGGGTTCTCAAGTGTCTGAGTAGGTAAAAGTCACTTTCTGACTTCTTTCTGGCTATTCAGAAATTAAATATTAAGTGTCATTCTATATGCTATGCACACCCAATTTGTCTGTGGAAAGGAGAAACATAATTAGGGTCTTTCCCATCACAGTGGGGAGATGCATAATGTGAAACTCCAAAGTGCTGCTTATGTGTTATTTCCTTTTTTTGGATTTTTAAGAGAGCTGCATCTGTCTCCAGCAGCAGCTTAAGCTGCTGCAGAATAATCCTGCTTCAGTCCCTAAGACTGTGAGCAGTGTTTGTCAGTGCAGAAAACTGAAATTCACAACTCATACAATCAGATGCAATTTCTGACATTCTGTTCAAGGAAGTGCTGTTCGTATCAGTGCATAAACAAGTCAATTCCTGGAGAAAACTGCTTGCTCAAGGCTAGTTCACAGTCCAAGGCACTGCTTTATCTTGGAGCACTCTGGAATGGACACTGGCCTGTGCAGCCAGTGATGCCAACCATGGCTAGAAAGAGCAAATGCTGTAGCAGAACAGCTCTGCTGTTTCAGAGCTGTTGCAGGGTTTATTACAGTGCACAGATATTCCTTCCTGATTCAAAACACCACATAAAGTCTCATTTAACAGCTGTCTGGTAAATGAAATATAATTTACAGGGCATTAAATGGAGAATTTCTGTATCCTAGCTATGTAGCACAGCTAGGGAAAATAGACTTGTATAGAAATGTATGTCTGACAAACCAGAAAACCAGAATTTATTAACACTTAATTATGAACATATACTGGAAAAGTCTGTCTCAGGTGGTAGTAATGAGATTTGGCCTCAAGAAACTGCTTATTGAAAATTAACAATGTCAGCTGCCAAATACTGAAGCTGCTTTCAAGTAAAATGTGACTGTAATGATGTAATTCTGTGTAAATTAAGCAGAGAGTTATTAGGCCTCTTTTCCCCTGGTAAGTAACATGCTATAAAGTTACAGAAATTACCAAGTTCTGCCAGTTGAGACACAATGGCACTTTTATGAAGAGAGACAAGCTGAAGAGCCCAGACTATCTGCCACCTGTTCACCAGTGGACAGACTAGCCAGAACTTCATTATCCACCTTCTGTTCAGAATCAAGCTCCTGAGTGAGAGGACTTGTAAATAATAATGTGCAAACATTCCTCCTAGTCTGAAAAATATTTCAATAAAGCTGTGCTTCATGTTGCTTGGACCTTAGGTTTAACTTCAAGAAGCTTTAGAGATTACTTGAGATAAATGATTAAAAAAATACCAGAAGAAGCTAAAATTAGCCTAGGCTTTCCGTCCAGCACTTCAGTTTCAAGCTTCAGTCCATCACTGCAAAATGAGAGAGAGAGTGGAATCTGAAATATTAAGTAATCTGATAATGGTATGATTTTTACATTAATAACAAGCACAATTGTACTTAATTATAATACAGTATTTACTGTACGTTCAGATGGTCGTTCATACCCCGAGCTTTCTGTGTTTTGAGAAGTTGCTTCATACAAAGAAATCAATGTGTCTTGAAGAGAGTATGTGTTAATTATTGATACTGAAAAAATTGGACCTGCATGTTGCAAAGACTGAATCAGAAGGTGCCGCTCCCATAGATACGTATCTAAATACATAGAGTTATACAGAACAATGTGGCAAGCACTCAGTCACCCAACAATACACACAGCACTGCAGGAGCCTCCCGGGACACCAGCAGTGACCACAGAAGGGGCTGTATCTTCAAACAGCCTTCACCGCGCTCCCTGCCCAACGAGCCACCTTTCCAGGGGGACAAACCTCCCTGCAAGGGTTTGTGAAGAGACAAACGCGGCAGCGCTTGGGCACAGCACCCGAACACTCCGGGCGTGCGGGAACCCCTCCGTGAGGATCAGCGCTCGAGGTAACGCTGAACTTCCACTTTTCATTAAAAAAGGTAATGAAAATTACCAACTCCGGCGCCCCCCGAGCTGGCCGGGCCCTTCCCCATGCCCTGCCCGGCGCTGTCCCCGCGGTGTCCCCTCAGCAGCCCGGCCGATCCGGGCTGTGCCCCGTGCCCTGTGCCCCGTGCCCCGACCCTTCCACCCCACGGCCCTTCCCGAGGCGCTCCCGCCCCGCCGTGTCCCGCACAGCGCTGCCCTTACCCCAGGTTCATGGCCGAGCAGATCCCCCCGCACAGCGCTGCCCTCACCCCAGGTTCATGGCTGATCTGACCCCCGCACAGCGCTGCCCTTGCCCTTACCCCAGGTTCATGGCTGATCTGACCCCCGCACAGCGCTGCCCTT